>PVLC010006404.1:0-20473 GCA_004027655.1 Graphiurus murinus
AAACCGAGTCTCACTAAGTTGCGGAGTGCCTCATTAGGTAGCTGAGGCTGGCCGCGAACCCGGATCCTCCAGTCTCAGCCTCCCGAATGCTGGGATTACAAGCGTGCGCCACCACGCCCGGCTACGATTTGGTTTTTTTTTTTTTGCGGTACTGGGGATTGAACTCAGGGTCATTCTACCTCTGAGCTATACCCCCAGCCCTATTTTTTTATTGTTTTATTTTGAAACAGGGTTTCACTAAGTTGCAGAGTGCCTCACTAGATAGCTGAGGATGGCCATGAACCCAGATCCTCAGGTCTCAGCCTCCCAAATGCTGGGATTACAAGCATGCACCACCACGCCCGGCTCAAAAACATATTTTTGCAAAAATGTATAGAATCCAGACTAGGGGGGGTGGTGAGGCCAGGAGGGAGACGGGGCTTCCGAGCATCAGCTGGAGGAAGCTGGGTTTGTTCAGCTTCCCCTTTGGCTCTCAGATCCGTGCTATTGCTAGCAGTGGGTGCCTCCATTTTTTTTTATTGCTGTAGAATATTCCATAAACACATAAGAAGCCATTTGTTCCTCCATTCTCCTCTTGATTAGCAGCTGAGCTACTCCCCAGTGGGTCTTGCTGTTCTGAAGCAGCTGGTCCATGGGTGCTGAGAGGCTGAGCTCTTGCAGGATGAATGCCCTGAGGCTCTGTGTTGCTCTGCAGCAGCCACTTGTGAAAGAGAGACCTGCTGCCTACACCCCCAGGACGAGGCTCACCAGCTCCTCTGGTAGCTTTTGCTTTCTGTGTTTGCAGGCTGTGTTGTCAAGTGCATATGTGTTATGTAGTCACCTCTTCTTGATAAGCTGCACCTCATTATCATGAGATGAGATGAACTGCTCGGAACCAGTCTCATTTTGTCTATTTTGCCGTGTGTATGTGTGTGTGTGTGTGTTGCAGGGGATTGAATCCAGGGGCATCTTACCTCTGAACTATACCCCCTATCTTTTTTATTTTTTAGTTTGAAACAGGGTCTTGCTAAGTTGCTGAGGCTGGTCTTGAATCTGTGATCCTCCTGTCTCAGCCTCCCAAATGCTGCAATTACAGGCGTGCGCCACCACGCCCGGCCTTTTGCTAAACATTGACTCTAGCTTTCTGCTCCTCCCTGCCTGCAACACTGCTCATTTGTGATCACTTTCTCCCAAGCATGTCCTTACTGTTTCAGAATGGGAGGAATGTAATGTGATTTCCCTGCCGTTTGGGGGTTAGCCTGTGCCCTTGGGGAGTGGAGTCCTCCTGGGGAGAGGGAGCCTGGGTCTCTGCACGTATGGAGGTGCTCTTGGTTGACCCTGGATTGTTTTTCTTTTCTTTTTTTTTTTTTTTTGCGGTACTAGGGATTGAACTCAGGGGCATTCTACCTCCGAGCTATAACCCCAGCCCCTTTTTTTATTCTTTATTTTGAAACCGAGTCTCACTAAGTTTTGGAGTGCCTCACTAGGTAGCTGAGGCTGGCTGCGAACCAGGATCCTCCGGTCTCAGCCTCCCGAATCCTGGGATTACAAGCGTGCACCACTATGCCTGGCTCCCTGGATTGTTTTTGAGTGACTTAATTTTTTTTTTTTTTTTTTTTTGGTGATGGTGTCTTGCTATGTCCAGGCTATGCTTGAACTCCTGGGCTCAAGTGATCCTCTGGACTTGGCCTTCTGAATAGCAGAGACTGCAGGCCTGCAGTGGAGTGACAGCCTGCCCTGTCACTGCCACCCTCCTTCCGGGGCCGGCCCCTCTGGCTGTGTCGCTGTGGGAGACAGGGTTGCCGGGAGCAGCAGTACCTGGCTCCTCCCCGTCTCCCTCCTCTCTGTCTGGTTCCTTCCCTTTTTCATTCCATTGGTGGTGCTTGCCTTTTATTTCCACGAAGGTTTTATTCCCGAGAAGGATGAAGCTTCCTGTGGCCCCTGCTCTCCTCCCGTATAGCCCGTCACCTGGTCTAATTGCGGAGGGACCGTGCTGCCCCCACCCTGACTCTATTCAGAGCTCGCTCAAACTTTCTTCCCACCAAAGTGAGGGTGCCAAGCAACCCCCCCCATGTCAGCCAGGTGTGTGCTACCCCAAATCTCAGAGCGCGCCTCCCTGCCGCTGGACGGGGCCTGGCCCTGGAGTGGTAGAAGCCGGGGAGTCATTTCTGCTTCTGACAAGCTGCTGGAGCTGTACTTTGTTCTCTCTCTCCTTTGGAGTAGCGCGGCCGGCAGGCCAGCCTCTGCCTTTGGTGTCCTGGGTCTCTCAGTACTCGGCTCCGCTGCACAGCCGGGGAGGCGGCCCCGGGCCGAGGCTCTCAGAGGGAGTGCTCTCTCTTCTTCACCGGAGCGCTGCTCTCCCTGCAGTGAAAGTCTCTGCAGTCCGCTCTTGGGCCTGCTTTGATAGGGCAGGCTGCTGAGTCAGGGAACGGAGAGCGGGCCCACGTGCCGGCATCGAGTCCCCTAGCCAGCAGCCACCCACACGCCTGTCTGCTGGCTGACTCCAGTCCTCAGGTCCTCAGCCTTGCGTGTCTGTTGAGGCGGGCCTCGGTGTCGCCTCCCGCTGGTGGCAGGTGTAAGCGCAGAGGCAAGCTCGGTGGCTTTCAGGGCTGCTTTGATGGGTATGCTCTGGGCTGCGACTTCTGCTGGCTTCCCAAGAGTTTTGGTACTGGGTCTGACCGGCAGCTCAGGATATCCTGAGGCTTGCGTCTGGCCAGGGCTCGGGCTCCAGGCCAGTCGCTGGCATGTGAGGACATGCCCCATTCCCGTGGCTAAGGAGCCTGGACGGTGGCCGGGGAGGCGGGCCAAGCCTGGTGGCAGAGCAGCGCCGTGTGTGCTGGTCCAGCTCCCTGCAGGGGGCTTTCAAGAGGGGGCTGTAGTTCACCAAGGTGTGACGGCGGCTTCTCTTGCTCCTCCCTCTCTGCCCCATTCCCCCTGCAGTGGCCGGCACCCAAGGGCCTGGCATGGAAGCCGCAGAGGGTGCCTCGACCTGGGCTGAGCCTGAGACAGCATATGGGATAGCCAGGTGGGGCGAGTAGGAGACCATTCCGATGCTCCCGGTGCAGCGTGCACACCTGGGGAAGTCGCTCCGGCGATGTGTGCCGGGATCACCCACACGAAGAGGGTCTAGCCTGCCCCTTGGCCCCTCCCCGGCCTCCTGCAGGGCTGTACACAGTCCAGGAAGGCGTGCTTTCTGAAGTGAGGCTGCAGTTGCAGCAAGCAAGCGGGGAGCGGCCTGCCCGAGGGAGACCAGTGCCTTCGTGTGGCCGAGCTGCCTGTTGCGCTGGGGCTGTCCGGAGGCCTCGGCGGTAGGCATGCGCCCCCGTGTTCACAGAGAGGCTCTGCGGTGGGCTGGAGTAGCCGGCCGCTCCATTCAGCCCTCCTCTGTCCCTGGAGGCCTCCGCTGGGTTCCTTTCCTGTCTTTGAAGGGCCGCTTTGTACCTGCCGGTGCCCGCAGCCCACTTGTTTGTGATCACGGGCATGTGTGTGCACGCCAGGTGCCCTGGGCCTGGGCTCTGGCCTTGCCATCTGCCTGGGTATCCTGGGCACCTGGGAGGGGGTGGCAGGAGCTCTGGGCTGGGCTCAGAATGGGGAGGCTTGTGGGCAGGTGCTGCACCCCTGCCTGAGACCATGGGCCGTGGAATTGAGGTCTAGCTTGGCGCCTCCCCTTCCCTCGGCTGCAGTCTAACCTGTTCCCGCCGGTGGGAACTGCCCGTGGCTGCAGGTGTCGGCTGGTTCCCGTGTCAGCTTCACTCCGGGGCCTGGGTGGCCCCATTCCTGTGCTGGGCCTCTCTGGATCGTGGACATGCTCTTGGCCATGTGACACTGAGGGGCCTGCAGGCTGTCCCTAGTCGCTCCTGTGGACCCTGTGCCCCTGATGGGGGTTGACCCCTGAGCCTCCATCCCTGGGATGGGCAGCCCTCTGCACCCGGCCAAGGAGCATGAGTGTGTCCAGGCCTGGGTCTGGGGGTGGAGGCCGTGGCTTCGACCTCCCCTTTGGGCGGTGACAGCCAACTATTCACGTGTCGCCTGCAGTCAGACCCTAACGGCAGGGACCTGTCTTTGGAGACAGCTAAATCCTCCCGACAGACCCGGTTTGGAGGCCTTAATTAGATCTACACAGTGGGAGCCGTGTCAGTCTCGCGTCCTGCGGGGCCTGACACCAGGTCCTGGCCTCTGGCAGCCAGCTGCCTGCTGACTCGGGACAGGGAGAGCCGCGCCCAGCCCCCGCTGCTGGAGCGGGGCTCTTGTTCAAGACCTGGCTCTTCTTGAGGTGGGGGGGTGCTGAGGATCAAACCCAGGGCCTTGCAAATGCTAAACAAGTGTTCACCACTGAGCTACAGCTCAGTCTTTTTTTTTGGTGGTACTGGGGATTGAACCCAGGGGCATTCTACCTGTGAGCTACACCCCTAGCCCAATTTTTTTATTGTTTACTTTGAAACAGGGTCTCACTAGGTTGCAGAGGGCCTCACTAAGTAGCTGAGGCTGGCTGCAAACCCGAGATCCTCCTGTCTCAGCCTCCCAAGTACTACGATTACAAGCGTGCGCCACCACACCCTGCTTATTATTATTATTTTTTATTTTGATAAGAGGTCTAAGTTGCCCAAGCCAGCCTCAAACTCTCAATCCTCCTGCCTCAGCCTCCTGAGTAGCTAGGATTGTACGTGTGCACCACCATGCCTTGTTTGTGCAACCTGCTTTTCCCTCTCCCCCTCAGCTAATGACACAAAGCCCTCCACTACTGCTGCCCCCCAATAGCATTTGGGGAGCAGGAGGTGTTCAATACATACCCACCAAAGAAGAAGCATCCAGGAATAGAGCTGCTTGCCCCAGGGGCCTTCCCCACCGGGGCCTGGGCAGGGCTTTGTGCAAGACAGCATCTCCTCTGGGTCTCTCTTTGTGCTGCACGGTGGTAAGTTAAGTCAAAGCTTACCAGGCATGTGGGAGCTTCATGTGTCTTGGGTACTCAGCCCAGTGTGGCAGCTGGGGCCCCAGGGCAGGGGACCTGGGCTCCTGTGGGAGGCCCGGCCTCCACCGTGCCAGCTCTGGCTGCCCTGTTGAAACCTTTGTAGGGCTGGATTGAGCCTTTGTTGGGAGAGATTAATAACCATCTTAATTGAATTCGCCGAGTCCCGGGCAGCAGGACTCTGTGATAATAGAAGAGAGCGTGCGGCGTGTCCGTGCTCCCCGGCGTCAGGTCTGCTCTGTGATGGGAATTTCAATAAGGACGGCGGCATCGGGGCAGGTGACCATGCAGCCTCCACCTGTGACCCGCGGTTTCTGATCGGGAGCAAAGAAGCAGGCGCCGTCAGCCTGCGATGGAGCGGCTGATGCACCAGCACCCTGCCACGGGCAGGTGGAGTCAGAGCTGAGCTCGGGCTCTGTGAGGATGCTCGGCGGCCCCTGCCGGCTCTGCCCCTGCTCTAAAGAGAAGCTCGGCGCCGTCCGGTCCTGCCTGAGTAGCCGCGGCGGGAGGGGCAGGCCCTTCAACCGCCGTCCTCCACTCCAGACCCACGGAGACTAGCCGAGCGCTCACACCACAGCGTGAGGCCTTCGCCGACGTGCATGGGGACAGCTAGTCTGCCCCTGAGATGCCAGAGCCACCAGAGGGGCGCTAGAGGGCCCCTGCCTCCCAAGTGCTGGGCCCTCATGTCTAGTAGCGAAGATTCGGGGCTGCTCGATCCTGCTAGAGGGCCGAGGGGAATTCTGCCCCTTGGAGGAGCCTTTCTCAGGTCTGGGGGTGCAGATACAGAGGCTGGGTCCCCCTCTCAGCCTGAGTTCCTGGCCTGAGTGGTACTGGCCAGCTTTGCAGACCAGTCTGGGCTTCCCGGATCAGAGGCTTTTGTTGACCCCATCCCAGATGCGCCTCGGCCCCGGCTGCTGAGTTCCAGCCACCCTAGGCCTCTCCAGACCCCACCAGGAGCTCAGGCACACGTCTTACTGCCTGCTGTGAATGGTGGCACACGGCCACGTGGTGTGAGGCCCAAGAACAGGGCTCGGCAGCTGCGGAAAGTGGCCGGCTGGGATGGGCTGGGAGAATACCCTGGCTCTCCCGCCATTTGGCTTATTTAAACATACAATGGAAAGATGACAGGCTGTCCACTGCTGATAACTCCGGAGGAGGTCCATGGGCTTTTCTCTCATTGGTCCCGCTTGTGCATTGGAAACATTTTATGACTGGTAGCAGCCACACAGCGAGAACTGGGCGGAGACTTCACACAACCAGGGTGAACTTGCACACACAGCCTAATCCAAGTACTGAGTGCTGGTGCCATCTCAGAAGTGCCGGGACACAGTACCTGGGAGGGGTGACAGGACCCTGGTGGTTGGGGGCTAGGGCTTCCTCCACAGGGCAGCAGCCCTTGAGGACATGCCCGTCCATTCAGGTCCCCCGTTCTTGGTGAGGAGAGTCTTTTCAAATCCAGGGGCTTGCTGGGGTCCCGGGATGGATTTGGGGGATGTTCAGCAGAAGTTTCCAGGACCTTCTGCCTCTGCGGTGGTCCCTTCCCTGTGGGGTGCCAGACCTCCTGAGCCCATGAAGAGGTGGCTTGTGGGTGTCTGTCCATGGAGAGGACCTTGCCCTGTCCCTGTCGGGGTCACCCCAGTACTGTCTGCTCTCTGCAGACCAAGACCAGCCAAAGCCACCCGAGATGAGAATGGACTCCCAGGCAGCGGCGATCCAGAGTTCTGAGCGCAGAGCAGGTGGAGTGGGGACGTGGGGAGGCACACCTCAGCCCCCCTTCTTTCCTGGAAGCCTTGAACTTCAAGGTCCGACTGTTGACACAACATTGATGTCTCTGGACTGGTTTTCAGAACAATCTGACCATAAGCGTCCGCTGTCTACTGTCATCACCATGGCAACCCAGCCATCGATCTTGTGTTGGTTCCCCCTCCCCTCCCTGCCACCTTCCACTCTGGCCTTTTTCTAGGGGGAGAAGAGCCCACTTCTCGCTCTGTCTCTGCTCCTGACCAGCCCCTCTCCTCTTGCGGTGGCTCTAACAGCACGACGCCCGGGCTGCCCCTCCGTGGTCTGTCTTCCCCTAACAAGAAGAGCTCAGTCTTTGGGCCTTGTTCAGGCGTATGCTAATTAGCTCTTGGAGGTGCCTTTCCGCTCGGGAAGCCACCAGAATAATTGCCTATCATGGATATTTGCTTCAGAAGGCTCTGGAAGGTGATACGTACTCACAGCCAAGTCTGAGCAGCTGATCCCTTGGCTGGCGCCCCTCGATCACCTGCAGAGAGAGGATGACAGCTCCGCTACCTCCTGAAATGACAGGAATACCCCAAAATGAGTGTCCCGGTGCCTGTGTTGTCCGTTGCCGACTGAACAGAACCCGGTGGGCCCTTGACCGTGGCATGGTCCGGGCCGCCAGTCTCCCCGCGCTGGTTTCGGGACTAGAGTCCAGTTCTGGGAAGGCACGGGGCACTGGGCATGGTCAGCGGGGGTCAGGTGTTTTTTCTCTGTGTCCTCCAGCTCCATCTGGGGCTGCTGGGATACTAGAGTCATTCCAGCATGTTCCTGCTGTGTGTGGGCCTGCCAGGGAGGTAGCAGAGAACGTGAATAAGTAGCAGGCCTGGCCGAGAGGGCCGTCCACACACACGATTGCATGCCAGGGTTGTGTCCTCAGTCGGCTGTGCTGGTTCCTGCTCTCCTCCTCCCATGCTGGCCGTCAGATGCCTGGCAGGGTTGGGGCCTGGTGGACTCCAGCTTCCGGATCCTTGGGGCAGGGGAGGGGTCAGCCCTGCACCCTACCCCACCTACCGGTCCCTTCTCCCAGGTCCTGTGTCTGGAGGGCCCTGCCCAGTCTGACCCATTGGAGTCGTGATGCCTTGTAACCTCCATGATTCTTGGAGTCCCGCTGAAGTCTCTGCTGCTTTGACTACCACACCCAGGCCTCGGCGGGGTTCCAGGCCTGCTCCGAACCCCACAGTGTGAGGGGCGGAGGCATGACCGGGTGGGGGAGGCCAGCATGCACAGGGCTTGCTTCTTAGCAAGACTACAGGCTGAGGATCCTTGCTCTTCGGCCATTTCCCGGCCTTGCCCGCCCTTCCTGCTCAGAGGAGGGTGTCAGGAGCAGCCCTTGGTGCAGGGTGTCTCATGCGGATAGCTGAGGTGCACACCCCGGCCCTGGCTGTGGGGCAGGCCGCTGTGTTGCTGCCCCTGGCCTGTGCCCGTCATCACGAGACCCTTGTCCAGTCTTCCCTGGGCACACACCAGGTGTAGTTCCCTCACTTACCTACAAGGAGATGGCGCCTGCCTGGGGAGCTGCTTTCTCTTAGGGGGGCGGGGTTAGGGCTGCAGCTCCTTCCCCAGGCGGTCAGTGTTAGAGGCCCATCCCCCCAGGCCCCCCTCTGTTCCTGGGAAAGGTGGTGGACGGAGGCCCTGGCTGCTGGACATGGTGCCAGGTGGGTGGCCGTGGCTTTCAAAAGCCCTGGTTGTCGCACTCCCCCCTCCCCATGAGTTATCAGTGGCTCCCTCCGTGGGGACCACCCCTCTCCAAGCCAGGGCCCAGCCCTGCCCGCACCTCAGAGTGGACATGTCCCCAGGGTCCTGCCTTCCTCTGCAGCTCCTTGGGTTGAGCAGGACTTCACCTTGGTGGTCTTCCCAGCAGTCTCTTGGAGACCTGTTTGGTTTTGGGGGTTATTGGGATTGAACCCAGAGGCATTCTACTACTGAGCTACACCCTGAGCCCTATTTTTTTTATTTTTATTTTGAAATGGTCTCGTTAGGTTGATGAGAGTCTCACTACTTGCCGAGGCTGTCCTTGAACACTCGAGCCTCCTGTTTCAGCCTCCCAAGTCCTGGGATTACAGGTGCGAGTCACCACCCCTGGCTCTTGGAGGCCTGTTAACCCGCGAGGGTACAGTGTTCTGGGGCCCGGGCCCACTGCGGAGCAGGTCCTGGAATTTCCACATACAAATGGCTGAGTGGGATGCCTGCCTGGTCCAGGAGCCCTGGCCTTTGAGAGCGTATGTCCAGCCCTGTGGTGACTCAGCCACTGCGTCCATGCTGTGTATCAGCTTCACCATGGTGTCCGCTCAGCCACTTCAGGGGCCCGTGCTGTGTTGGTGGAAATGTCTCCTTTAAGCCTAAATGATGATTAGCTCATATCCTTACGAAATGTTGTCTTTCTGCATTTGCACTCAAGAGTGTCTCGTTCTGGCCTTGGGGGGGCCCTGGGGTGGAGTCTGCTCTGCCCTTGGCTCTACCGAGGAGGCCTGGGAGACGTACAGCCCTGCCTCAGCGCGGCGGGGCCCACGCTCTCCCCCCCCCCGCCCCACCTTCGCGGCCTCCCAGATCCATGCGAGCTCTCAGCTCCTTGTCATCTGCAGATTATAAGAACATGTTGTATTTTCTGGGGGGAAAAAAAAGCAAGAGAATATTCTAAAGCACTTCTGTTGTGAAGAACACAGTGTGGGGGGATGCGGCGAGGTGAAAGCAACCGGGACTCCCAGCTCCGGGCAGGGCGAGCCGTGTGCTGGAGCGCGGGTGATTCTGGCAGCCCACACGGAAGGCCTTGAAAAGCACCTCCAGTAAGCGGGCTGGCTTGCCACAGAGGAGGCTGAGGTGGTGTTCCCAAGCAGAGGGGCGCCTCGGGGCTGGGCTAGTCGAAGCTCCCCAAGGGCGTTAGGAAGACTCTTGGGGACCTAGTGTACAGTGTGGGTTAGAAGAGGGTGTGTACCATGGAGACCTTCCTGAGGGTCAGGACGGCGGCGTGACCACCTGGCAAGGTATCCATGTTCTTCGTGATGTAGTCTCTTTCGGCTCAAGAAAACCTGGGCGTGTGTGCACACACGTGCAGCTGCGGTGTGCAGATGTGCCTGCACATGCGTGTCGGGAGACAGGCGAGGCGAGTATGGCCACGTCGGCGTCGGTGGACTGGACACACCCCCGCAGGCTGGAGAGGCTGGGCTGGGGGCAGAACGTGTCCAGTCTTCTCCTAAGCCAGAGAAGGAAGTGGCCGCGAAGCCATGACATACACATCCTTTTGATGTCTCGGTGACTTCCCGGTGTGCTGGCCGGGTGTTCCTGCGCGCCCCTGGGTGTGGCTGCAGAACCGGCTGTTGGCTCGCCCTCTGCCATCTCCAGCCCCCTCCGGTCCCCCTGTGCCGGCATTCGGAGTCCTGGGAGACTTCCTGGTGCTTGTTGGTTCAGGCGGGAGGCGAGGTCCACGCGTGTACTGGGGACAGCGCCCTTGCCTGCCCACTGCCCCGTCTCCAGGTTTTTGGAGCACACCTGACGGGCCCTCTCATGTGTCATGGAGTGGCCCTATGTCCCCAAGCCTGGGAAAAGCAACCTGGAGACACCGAGATCTTCCGCTCTGGGTGGGCTGCTCACTCCACTGTTTTTAGAAGCTCTGAAAGCAGCCGGGGATGAGCAACACGTCCTTTGTCACCCGCTCCTGTGGCTGGGCAGGGCCTTCGTGAGGCCCTGACGCTCTGGTCGGCCCTTCTGCGAGCTTGGCTACGCTCGTGCCCTGGTGGCAAGCATTTGCCCTGCCCAGCTGCCTCCCTGGTGAGGGGCCCCGCCTTCTCCTGTTCCTCCCTTACCTTTAACCTCGCTCTTTAAGTTCCAAGCGCATCGCTGGCTGTGCCCCCTCTGGGCCCATAGGCCTGCTGGCTTCTCTTTCCTCCCCGTGTTGGGCTCACTCGGGACCCAAAGGTGGCATCCCGCTTCCTTTAGTGGGTACAATGCTGGCCAGCCCTTGCCTTGGCCTGTCCTGGGCCTCGTGTGGGGCCACCTGGGCACCTGGGGTATGTGCATGTTTTTGAGGGTCATTCAGGATTTTATTTATTTTAGTACTGGGGATTGGTCCCCAAGGCATTCTATCTCTGAGCTACACCCCCCCCCCAGCCCTTTTTAAAATTTTTTTGCTTTGAAATAGGGTCTCGCTAAGTTGTTGAGGCTGGCCTAGAACCTGTGATCCTCCTGTCTCAGCTTTCCCAGTACTGGGATTGCAGATGTGCAGCACCATGCCCAGCTAGGATTTTATTGTTGTAGCAGAAATGAAGAGGAGTCGATGGGACTGAGCCCTGGTGATCCCTCTTGCACAGGATCTGAGGTCTGGCAAAGCCATCTCCTGCCAGGACAGGGGCCAGGCAAGACGAGGCTCCAGGGCTGGCCTGGGGCAGGGACGGGAACTCGGGGAGCGGATGCCTGGGAGGGGCCCCTCTTCCGACCGTTACAGGAGGGCTCTGAGGCTCCCCCCCCCCCCCCGTGGTCTCCAGTGCTGGCTGGGGTAAGGCCCTGCGGCCTGTGCACTGCCCTGGGCTTTGCTCGCTGGGGCTTTGGGGCTATAAGCAGGTGAGAAAACATGTTGGGAGGACTGATCCTAGGCTGGTGGAGCTGGGGGTGGTCACACCAGGAAACTGTTGTTCAGAGAGAGCCGTGTATCTTAGCTACCGTTCACAGTAGCCCTGGTGTGGAATGCCATTGTTGGTCGCGTGGGTGACAAGTGTGGCCCCTCTGTTCAGGGAGTGTCACTTAGCCCTGGGAAGGGAGGAGCTTGCGACCCTATTGCAACACGGGTGGACGGACTTGAGCTCAGTGGAGAAGCCAGGCACAGGCGGTCACGGGTGCATGATTCGTTTGAGTGAACCGTCCAGAATAGATGAATCCTTTGAGATACAGTGCAGCCCGGTGGTTGCGGGAGCTGGGGAGATCCAGGCCAGGGTGGGGGTGGCTGCTAACCCCAGGGTGTGGGGTTTCCTTGGGGTCATGAAAATATCCTGGAGTTGAGGTGGAAGTGGTGCTTGTACAACATTGCATCTGTACCAAATGCCACTGAAATGCTCACTTTAAAAATGGTGAAAGTGGCTAACTTTATGTGAGTTTCATCACAATTTACGAGCCGGCCGCTGGGAGGACAGACCCACAGGTGTCCCCGAGTCTCTAGCGCTGGGCTCATGGGGAGGACCATGGCGACCACCCCGGACCTCTTGGGGTGTGGGTCCTCTGGGGTTCCACGGGGCCTCCTGTGCTCCCAGGGTTCCTTCACACTCTCCAGCCTGTCTGCGGGTCCTGAGGATGCAGCCCCTGAAGGCCCTGGTGACCCCTGAGCTCCAGCACGTGTGACCCCCATGTGCCCAGTCTCTCTCAGCCAGCCTTGGGCGAGTGCAGAGGGGTGTCCCTCCCCTGCAAAGTGGGGGCAACAGAGGTGACTGGCAGTCAGCCTGGGAACTACAGTTCCTTTGGGGACCCTGTCAGCTGTAGGAGCTGCTCAGTGTGGGGACAGCTTTATAAATAGGTCTGGGTGGGCAGCCAGGGCCTGCACCCCTCCACCCAGGGCAGTTCTGCCGCCTCCTTGGGTACGACGGGCCCCAGCCTGGGCCCTGAAGCAGCTGCGTCTCTTGCCAGCTGCTCAGGGGCCTGGTCAGTTGGTCATGAGGACCGAGGGCAGTAGTGGGCATCCCGCACTGTCCTGCGTAGTCACACAGGACACAGCTGGCCACAGTTGGCCAAAAGCTTCATGCTGCCTGTCCCTGTCTCCTTGTTACCTATAAAGCAGTACGATACAATATGTGTGCATGTGCTACTTTGTGCGTGTGTGTGTGTGTGTGTGTATGTGTGTGTGTGTATGGCTTGGCTGCCCTGCTGGCAGCCCCAACTTCTGCTCATCCCCTGACAGAGGGAGAGGGGACATTTCCATGTGGACTGAATTTTACTCTTAAGCTCAAACATGGGGCCACGTTCAAGGTTAGTAATAGTACCAGAAGTCTTTCAAAATGAAAACCACTGGGGGTGAGAGGCAGTGACTCACGGTGCTGACCTTTCGGCTGCCTGACTCACACTGCGCGTTGTCAGAGGATTTTAGAGGGTGCGGCCTCGTTCTCCGGGTGCCTGTGTGTTTTTAGACTTTTGTCCTAAATATCTCGCGTTGCCTGTGACACCCACGTGTACCCCCTTGTGTCCCTCCCCCACCGCCCTAACTCCCGAGTGTTTGGGGTGACATCCTCCTCCGGCCCGGTGCTCTCCCAGCGTGGTGGTCGCCCCCATGTTCCTGCCCAGCCCCGGGGGCCGAGGAGGGCTGACTCATGCCCTGGGTGCGCCGGGGCTCCTCCCTGCCCGCTTTCCCACGCCAGCGCCCCGGGCGGAGCCACCTGCGGCCGGCACCCTTCCTGCCGCTCGGCACCCTGGCGGTCTGTCATTTGAGGCTCTCCACGCAGATTTACCCTGGCTTGAGAGCTGTTTGCTCTGCACCGCTGGGCCTTACCTGCCTCTCTGAACCTGGTTTTCAAGTTTAGGGCCCACCCATGCTGTGGCCCAGGCTCCTGGTGCCCAAGGGGATGGTGGTGTTCTCAGAGGAGGTCAGGCAGGAAGGCCAGTTAGAAAAACCAGACGCAGCCGGGCGTGGTGGCGCACGCTTGTAATCCCAGCATTCGAGAGGCTGAGACCGGAGGATCCGGGTTCGAGGCCAGCCTCAGCTACCCAGTGAGGCACTCCGCAACTTAGTGAGACTTGGTTTCAAAATAAAGAATAAAAAATAGGGCTGGAGGTGTAGCTCGGAGGTAGAATGCCCCTGAGTTCAATCCCCAGTACCGCAAAAAAAAAAAAAAAAAAAAAATCAGACAGGTCCTCCTTCCCCCGGCAGGTGGGCCTGGGGAGGTCTGACTGCGTGGTGGGAGGGGAGAGGGCAAGAAGCCCAACCCGGTCTTGGTGTCCTGTCTCTCCAGAGTGTGTCCCCACTGGCCCTGGAGTCCTTCAGTAGCCTGCCTTCCAGGACCCAGACAGGACACAGAACGGTGGCTGAAACTTAGAGTCGCCCATTTGGCAGAAGTCACTGCCCCTGGCCAGCGACTCTCCTCATGGATGCTGGTGGCGCTTGGCGCAGGACGTATGGGGGCCGTGTCTCCAGCGGCATGGTGTGCCCTCGGCACGGCAGGGGTTAAGTGCTGCTGGCTGTGCACACGCACAGGCACGCCGCTCCTGCAGCTGCTCGTGGAGGTGCAGTTTTAAACTCCCTGTGTGGGCTGATTCTGCCCGGCTCCACGTGCGGCTCAGGGCCATGCACAGCCCGGGCCCGTGCAGCTGTCTGGGCGCCCCGGTGCGCGTGCATGTGGCCCACACGGGGTGGGGCTGGGACGGCGGGCTGGGTGGCTCTGGCTGGTGGGGACGCCGGGGGCCTACACCTGAGTGTCAACACCACCAGCGTGGAGTGGTGACAGCTGTCCTTCTTGGGTCTCTGACACCTGTCACCTGGCCAGAATCTCGAGCAAAGCTTTCCATGCCCCTGGGCATCAACAGTTCCTTTTTAAAGGATTTTTCTTTTGTTCGAAGACACTGTTTTTTGAATGTTCTTCTTGGTGCACGTAGCCTTTTAAAGGAGTGTGTTCTCTATTTGATCTTGACGTTAATTACAATTCTGGAGCCTGTGGACTAAGGAACCCGGTGAGCGCGTGGTTTGTCTGAGGTCGTCGCCGCCTCTTTGTGGACGTTATGGCCTCTTTATCGAGGGCAGCAGCCTTGGGGAGGCTGGGTACACGTGGTACTTCAAGGGGAAGGCAGACGATGCAGATTTGAGCAGGCCTGGTGGGGAAAAGCTGCGTGGACGTGGACGTGTGTGCGCTGGAGTCGCTCCCTCTTGTCACAGGCTCGCCCCGCCCCACCTGTTTGCCCAGTGGCTTCCCTTCTGCTAGGGTCAGGGACCCGGCTCCCTCACACTAAACTCTGCCCCCTGCTGTCCCTGGCTCCTTTCCTGAGCACCTGGCAGCTTGGGTTGAAGCTAGGGTAGGCGAGGAGTCCTCTCTCCTCCTGCTGGGGCGGGCAGGTCTCCGGCACCCGAGGGTGCGGTTCCTGGAGCATTACTGCGCCCTCGCCCTCTGGCCCTGGGGCCCACCCAGCCTGTGGTCATGGCGGGGCTTGGAATGGGGGTGGGAGACTGGCCATGCCCAGGTCTCTGGCATTGGCGTCCTTGGAGATGTCGGGCTTGCCATGACGCCCAATAGATGCTGATGCAGTTCAATTAGGTGGTGTGTGCATGGCTCCTGGCCAGTGTCTGGTGTGCTTTGACAACAAAGAGTGACCCTGCGAGGAGGTCGTGGGCCAGCTGGGCGGAGCTTGTGGCCCTGCGATGGTGCTGACCTGAGGTGGATCCTGGCTCTGAGTACTGCCCAGCCTGCTGCTGGCCATGGGCATACCTCCTGGGACAAGGAGGCTGGTGTGGCCTTGGGAGCTGTGCTGATCAGAAGAGAGAACACGTGTGCTCCCAGGGTTAAAACACACCACAGGAGCCGGGCATGGTGGCACATACTTATAATCCCAGTACTTGGGAGGCCCAGACCGGAGGATTGCAGGTTCATGGCCAGCCTTAGCAGCTTAGTGAGGCTGTCAGCAACTTAGCAAGACCTTGTTTCAAAATAAAAAATAAAACAAGACTGGGGGTGTAACTTGGAGATAGAACGCCTCTGGGCTCAGTCCCCAGTGCCACAAAATCACCTTGCAGCCCATGGAATCCTAAGACGGCTACAGAGGAGCTGGCCTGTCCCAGAACCCAGAGCAACTCCCAGAGGGGAAGTGACACCTGGGCTGGCTATGGGCCTGGGAAGTGTTATCGGGTTAGGGCTTCCTGGGGGGTCAGAGGTCTCGCTGTTGTGTGCTGCCCTCGAGGGATGCCAGGGGCTTCTCAGCAGCTGCTCTGCCTGCTGAGTCCCAAGGCCTCGTGACCAGACATGAGCCAGAGAGGAAAGTTCTGCTTCAGGCGGGGCTGGGGACAGGGCTTGCCAGAAAGTGACCCACGCAGCCGGGCGCGGTGGTGCACGCTTGTAATCCTAGTACTTGGGAGGCTGAGACTGGAGGATCCGGGTTCGAGGCCAGCCTCAGCTACTAAGTGAGGCTCTCCACAACTTAGTGAGACCCTGTTTCAAAATAAAGAATTAAAAAATAGGACTAAGGGTGTAGCTTGGAGGTAGAATGCCCCTGGGTTCAATCCCCAGTACCGCAAAAAAAAAAAAAAGTGGCCCACGCTCCAGGCAGGGGCTGACCCTCCTGCTGGACCCTGGGAATGGCCATAAGGCAAATATTTGCCAATTGGCTGAGTGTGGCGTTATCACTGGGCTCCAGCTCCTCCTTCTCGGGTAATGAAATGGGGCCATTTCCACAGCAAGGTGGTCCTTTCCTTAGGATCTTGGGGCAGGTGCGGTACATGGTCCTGGCCCAGAGCTGGCTCCAGGGGCACTGATTTGAGGGTGTGTTGTCCAGCCAAGAGGGAAGAAGTGCAAGCCCCTCCCCTCCCGCCAGTCTGTGGGACCCAGTGATTGGGCAGCGCCCCACAGACCGTTACAGGGACAGGAAGTGAGCCCGGACACCTGCCCAGCTCGGAGTGTGCCTGGTAGGCAAGCTGGGTCACCTGGACGTCCAGGCTGGAAATAGCCCCCGGCGGCCGCTCACCTCTGAGCTGGTGCAGTTCCAGTGTCTCCATCTGTCCTTTGCAAGTGGGCCAAGGGGACAGCCGTGTCCCTGAAGGGAGCTGCCCTGGAAAGACGAGCACGGAGCCAGGCCGTGAGCCCCGGCCTCCTGCCAAGCTGGCGGCACCGTGCGGCCTGCTTCCCTGTCCTCCTGGGCCGGGCAGTGGGCCACCAGCGGCGGGTGGCTGTTGGTGTCTGGGAGTAAAGACGCATGTCCGTGCACATGGTCCATGCATTAAAACAAGTCCACACGGGCTTCCCCTGTCTCCTGCCTTTGTCGTGAACATCTGCTTTGATGCAGACATTGGGGGTCCCCAAATGTCTGTGCATTTGAGGTCCGAGCCCCTTGTCATTCTAGAATTTTCTGTCTCCTCTTAGCATTCCCTCCCCGGCCCTACCGCCTGGCCCTGGCCCTCGGGAGCCCTCTTGCCTGAGATCACAGTGCTTCCCTGGCAGCAGAGCGGAACTTGCGGGCAGGACCCTCCACGGCCCCACGACAGCCCGGTCTTTTCGTTTCTAGCACTAACCCTGGGTTGGAGGCAGGGAGCGAGCTGGAATATCTAACCCCGTTCTTTCTTGCTGTCTTGCCCTCTCAGGAGACGTCCTCTTCCAGATGGCTGAAGTCCACAGGCAGATCCAGAACCAGTTAGAAGAGATGGTGAGTCTGGCTGCAGCGCCCGCTCCTCAGGCATGAGGGGCGAATGCAGGAAAGTCCATTTCCCTTGGACTCCCCTCACTGCCAGGGCTAGGCAGGCCAGGAACACGCCGCGTGCCCAGACCAGCCCAGTCGGGGGACACCGGCGTGCGGCTTCCAGGCTGTGGTCAGAGGTCACTGAGGTCTGGCTCCTGTGGTTTCTGTTCCCCGGGGGGCTTAGGACCTTCGAGGTCGTGAAAGGCCCAGGCTGTCTAGCACTTGGGACTCGTGTCCAGTGCTCACTCCGGGGCCCACGTGGCCGAGCAGAGCCCTGCACTCGTCCTCATGCGGGGCTCTGCCCCTGCCCTGGAGCTCACCGCTGCTCTCTCTCCTCTCCGTGTCCAGCTGAAGTCCTTTCACAACGAACTGCTCACGCAGCTGGAACAGAAGGTGGAATTGGACTCCAGGTACCTGAGCGTAAGTGCACCCCCCGCACCTGCCGGCTCTGCCCCCTCCGCTCGCAGACCCTGCTGTCAGTACCAAGGTTTTCTCTTCCCTCTGAGCCCCCTGTGAAGTGGGCCTCTCAGCCCGTGAACCCCACGTGCAGCCCTGGGTCACGCGTCGTGTGACGCCCCTGCGTGGTGCCTCGCCCCGCTGCTTGGCATACAGCTGCTGAGCTGGCCTTGCTGCCCCCCAGAACTTGCCACTAGCACCCCTGACCTGCTGTGTCTCCTGCTCTTGCGCCCCTGGTAGCTGGCAGGGAAAGCATGGCGCCAGGGCAGCATCGCCTGCAGGAGCCTGAGCTTTTGCATTTCACATCGAGCAGACAGGGGGCGAGGCGGGCTGCGTGCCCAGCTCTGGCTTTCCTCTCTGGGCAGCAGAGACCTGCCATGGGCATGCGGGCGGGCGGGCAGGACCCAGGTCTTCAGCTCTGGCCCCCGTTCAGACTGCAGCTGAGCAGTCCTGGTGTCCGGTGGGAGGGCGGCAGAAGGGAGCGGCCCTCTGCTGCGGGCTCAGCGGCCTGTTTCTGGGGTGGACTCTCAGGCTGCGCTGAAGAAGTACCAGACCGAGCAGAGGAGCAAAGGGGACGCGCTGGACAAGTGTCAGGCGGAGCTGAAGAAGCTCCGCAAGAAGAGCCAGGGGAGTAAGAACCCCCAGAAGTACTCGGACAAGGAGCTGCAGGTAGGACTGCCGGCGCACAGGTGGGCTCAGGGCTCCGAGTGGGGCCTCCCCTGCCCGACTCGAAGTGCAGAAACCTCTCCCCTCACTCCTGTTTGGCTGAGGGCAGGGCAGACCTTCGGGTGTGACTGGGCAGGCCGCCTGGCTCTCTGGGACACTTCCCAGCAAGTGCCGACGTCCCCAGGCTGGTCCTGCCCTTCGGTCACCTCCCCCCCCAGCCGCCACACCCCGCTCTTGGCTAAAGAAGCAGAAACCCAAATTAAATTCCTCCCTTGTCCCTGTGGATTCTGCCCAGGAGCTGAACCCCAAACTGTTCCTCTAATCAACTTGCGGTCGCCCGCCCCAGGCTGGTCAAGGGCGTCAGTGTCAGTGTGACAGATGGCCTCAGAGGCGCCTGAAAGGCCGGCTTTGCTGCTCTCTCTCTCTCACTGTCCCTCCAGCACCTCGGGTGCTGTGTACTGAGCGTGCTTGGGTTTAGGACTCCAGGGCACACCAGCGCAGGCCCAGAACCCCCCTGTGCACTGAGGTCATCGTGATGCGGGCAGGGAGGAGACCCCAGTGGGACACCCGCTGTTTGCAGAGGAGTCGCCAGACAAACCCTATCCACCCCAGCTTCTGGGAACACCCTGCAGGCACGGGTGGGGCTCTGGGTTGGCCTCTGGCCTGAGGGCCCCACCCTTCCTGCGGTGGCCAGGTTGCTCAGCACCGCACACACCTGTGCACATGTCTCTGGGGTGCCCAGAGGGGCCTCCGTGTCTCCCTGGGGAGCAGGAGGCTGTGCCTGTCCCCCTTCCCAGAGCATGACCACGGCCACCTGCAGAGAGCACCCAGCAGCCCCGTGGGGTCACAGCTTGAGCAGTAGGGTGAGACTAATGCAGTGTTCTAGTGGGCGGGGGCCGTCCTGTGACCCGCCGCCGCCGCCGCCTGCCATCTCTTATGCAGACGTAGGTTTCTTGCAAAGTGGCAATAGCGGTTCTTGCCTTCCCCATCAGGTAGTTTTCTGTGTTCACAGCCCTCCTTTGGCTCGTTCTTAATGACCATCCAAGATCTGCTCGGCCTCCGAGGTGTGTGCCACCTGAGGCTGTCAAGACGCGCCGCCCTGGACTGTCTCGCGTTGCTCTGTGGGCCTGGGGTTGAGGAGCACAAACACCGGCCCATATCGCTCTCCTCTCTGACTTTGGTGCCCTTGCCAGCAGACCGCAGCCCACTGCTGGAGGTGCACGGCCTCCCTGCGCCCCTGGGCCAGGCGTGAGAGTGCGTCTGAGGGAGCCTTCCTGGGGACTGGATTGGGATCTTTGGGTTTTGGTGAGAGGAGTTACAGAGACCTGCTGACCAGTGTGTTTTCTGCTCCCAGCGCTGTAGAAGCCCAAGAGGCCAGGCTGGGGCACCATTGGAGTCCCTTCCACCGCCTTCTGAGTTTGAGGAAATGGAGCCTTTGGCAGGGAAGAACGCTGGTCCCACTTCCTCCATTCCTCCATTCCTGCCGGGGTCTGACTTCTGTTTCAGGGTGTGGCTGCTGGGGGCTGGGCAGGGCCCTGGGGGAGCTTCCTGGACAGGTGAGCTAGGTTGGCTGGCCATGCTCTTCTGCAAGTCCCCACCCCCTCTTCCAGCTCCATCCCCTGCTCAGACTCCACCCTTCATGCTAGCTCCGCCCCCTCCAGGCCGGCCCTGCCACTCAGGGCAGGCCTCTCTCTCAGTGTTATTGTGGATCTGAAGACATCAGCAGGTCGTGGTTACCAGGGAAAGAGCTTTCCTTATGCAAGACCCCTTTTTCTGTCTCCATCCCTACCCTACCTCCCCCGGTTTTTGTTTGTTTGTTTTGGTGCTTGGAATTAAACCAGGGGCATTCTACCTCCAATCTACACTCCCAGCCCTTTTCATTCTTTATCGGGCGCCCCAGGCTGAACCCTCAGCCGTGAGGCCCCAATAAAAGACGCCGGCTAAATGCTACTGGTTCGAACCTCTTTTATTATCTCTCTCTTTCTAGGATCAAAGGTTTTGCACACACAATAACAAACACAGTGCTGAGGTCGTCTTTCCAAATAGTGCTTCTTCCTACAGACTTCCAATAACCCCTCTCTCTAACAACCCATCTTCCACTAGCAATCCACAATCTTTCTTCCCAGGACTTCCCCAGCAACCCGGCCAACCTCTTCCCAACGGCTTCTTCTTCCCAACCAATTCCTCCCAGAACTTCCCAACCAGCCTTTCCCCAGCAGCTTTTAGCAGCGCTCTCTTTAGCCGCGCTCTCTCTATTAGCCGAGCGTTTGTTTGTTC
>PVLC010006404.1:25680-69813 GCA_004027655.1 Graphiurus murinus
GTACTGGGGGTTGAACTCAGGGGCATTCTACCTTCGAGCTATACCCCCAGCCCTATTTTTTTATTCTTTATTTTGAAACCGAGTCTCACTAAATTGCGGAGTGCCTCACTAGGTAGCTGAGGCTGGCCGCGAACCCGGATCCTTCGGTCTCAGCCTCCCGAATGCTGGGATTACAAGCGTGCGCCACCACGCCCGGCTTACAGCCCTTTTTTTAAATTTATTTTGTGTGTGTGTTACTGGGGATTGAATCCAGGGGCATTCTACCTCTGAACTACACCCCCAGCTCTATTTTTATTTTTTGAAAGAGTCTCACTAGATTGATGAGAGTCTCACTACTTGCTGAGGCTGGTCTTGAACCTGCAGTCTCCTGACTCAGCCCCCTCAAGTACTGGGATTACAAGCATGTGCAACCACGCCCAGCTGGTTTTTTATTTTGGATCAGGGTCTCTAGATTGCTGAGAATCTTGCTAAATTGCTGAGGCTGTCCTCGAACTTGTGACCCCAGCTCCTTTCTCAGCCCCCCAAGTACTGGGATTACAAGCGCATGCCTCCCCACCCTGCTGGAAATCTTAAAATTAAAACACCACTCCCTCCCCACGCCTGAAGCTGCCAGACCCTGCTAAGGAGGCCAGAGCCTCACGCCGCGCGCTGCGCTCCAGGGAGTACAGGGCCTCCAAGCAAAGGCGGCGGGCAGCCTACAAACCCAGAAACCGCTGCCGGTGGGCCGTTCCAGCCCGGGGCCTCGGTTTAGAAGGTGCTGTTCTCAGGACGGGGGGCCCCAGAGGACCTGCGTCCTGGTTTACACCGCTGTCCTGGGGTGACCGGTCCAGGCGTGCCTTTCCGTCTCCAAAGGCCCCGCTGGAGGATGACTTGCCAGGCGACCCCCTCCCCAGCCTTCTTCACCAACCCTGGCTCCCCTCGTCAGCCTCAGCCCGGGGTCTCCTGCGGAGGCCCCTCTGGCCCCGGAACACTATTGTCCTCCAGGCCGGGCCACCACTGGAGAAGTCCCCGGGGAGGAAGCTGTGTGGTAGCCTAAGGACCAGTTAGATTGGGAGTTCCCACCAACTCCCACAAGGACCCTGTACGCTCCGGAGCTGCTCACTTCAACTGTCCCGGCCACCATCCAAGCCCCTGTCGTGTGAGGTCAGGGCCAGGGGAGTTGAAGCTAGAAGGCCATGTTAACAAAGACCCAATAGTCGACCGCCGCGGGGCCTGTGTGGCGGCTGTAGGCCTGGGCTGAGTGTAGCTTTGGTGCTGGGCGGGGGTGTGTGTTCCTCTAGCCCCCTGTTTGGGGTCCCCCACCCATCCAGTCCCTTCAATAAAGCTGGGGACAGGAGCCTGGCACTGGCACCAAGGCTGGGGCGCAGTAGGCCAGGGTGTCCTCCATGGCTCCCAGGAGTCTGCAGGCCCCGGGTTCCTGTGAATCTGAATGGCTGCTCCCCCACTGCCTGCAGAAGTGGCTTTGGAGAGCAGGGGAGGTTCTAGGAGCAGGAGCTGGAGGCCGTGGTAGGCGAGTTGTGTAACCACAGGAAAAGTACTCAGCGCTCCTGAGATGGAGGAGGAGGAGGAGGAGGAGGCGGCGGCGGCGGCGGCGGCAGCCATCACAAAACAGGGAGCAGAGCTGTCGCAATTGCTCACCGCCCTCGGGCTTCTCGCTAGGCGTCCCAGCTCCTTGCCCCCCACCCGCCACCCTGGTTCCCAGCAGGCAGCCCGATGGCTGGGTCCAGGGCCACTTGGGAGGCCCACGCTTGTCCCTTGAGGCTGTGGCCTGGACTGGGGGTGCTGTACGTGGCGAGCCAGCTACCACCTTGAGGTCTGTTGAAGATGCCCTCCCAGAGGGGAGGAAAGGAGCCCAGGCTGAGAAGGTGGCCTGGCCTCGGGGACAATGAGCTGGCGCACTGGTGGCCATGGGGATGGCTCCCACCCACTGCGTTCCTCCTCGCCCCCCAGCTGATCCCTGTGTGCGGAGGCACCCAGGAACAGCCTGCTCCTGGCTCCCTGTCGCCCACCAGCTCAGCTGCCCGCCCACGCTCAGCAGAGCATGAGGCGAGGCTGCGGCAGTGGGGAGGCCTGCCCCCTGCTGGAGGACAGACAGCCGATCCGCCAGGGCCGCTCCTGGATCCTGGGGACCTGGGGACCCTGCTCCAGGCCCCTCGTGGGGACTCAGCCTGAGGTGGTAGGCGTGGGGGGCCAGGCAAGACGGGACCCTGGGGACACGCCCGGGCGGGGTCTAGGGACCTCCACCACCCACAGGCGTGCTGCATTTTGTGATGGAGATTTCATCCCCTTCCCCCAGGTGAGCTGGGTGTCCACCGGCCCTTCTTCCCCAGTTGATTGTCGTGGTGGCTTTAGGTTGTTGGAGCAGGAACCACTGGAGGTGCCAGGTTGGTTAGTTGTGTGCAGATGTTCCAAGTGCCACACACCGCCATCGGGCCTCGGAGGTGTGGTCTGCTAGCCAGGCCATGACAAGTTGGAGGGGTGGGCAGGCCCTCCCCAATGGACAGAGGCAAAGCCCTGGGACGGGGGTCATCCATCTCGTCATCTCCCCCCACGTGCTCGGCCACTCGGCCTCAGGGGCGGGGCCCAGGCAGCAGCGCCCACCTGCCCGCTGAGGGCGCCTTCACCTCCTGGGGCCTCCCAGCTCCCCGCTCCCGTGTCTTCCTCCTGCCTGTGGATTTGCTCATACTGCTTAGATGTTTTCTTTTTTTACGTTGTGAAAGACACATTTCAACTATTCTAAAGTGTCCAGTTCAGGGCCTGAGGCACTTTCTTACTGATGTGTTTCTTACTCTTCTACCCATATTCCGAATCCTCCCCGGGGAAGGACTCTGTCCCCGTTAAACACCAGCTCCCCCCCACTCCAGGCGCAGCAGCCCCCCACGACTCACGCTGAGTTGATTTCTCTAAACCTGTGCTGGTTTCCACCGATGCTGGAGCCTGGTATGTTCAGAGTGCGTAGCTGGGTCTGGCGCTTGCTCTGGCCTAAGATGTGATGTTTGTTGGTAAGAACCCATTCTTGGTGAATTGGTGTCTACCAGGGACACCAAACAGCTGGGTCAGGACAGCTGTTGAGGTCCCATGGCTGTTAGGGTCAGATCGCTGCAGCTGTGTGGGGGACACCTGCTGGGTCCCCATCTTTCCTGAGCCCAGAGCACCATGAGGGCTGAGGGGCACGCTTGAGCAGAGTCGAGGTGGAAGCTTGGGGTCCTACTCTTCAGTCCTGTATCCGTGTGGCCCCCATCCTCGAGTGTCCTATTCTGACCTCCCGCACAGCTCCAGGAAGGGCGCCTGCCTGTCAGATCTCAGTGCCCCGCAGATGGCTTTCCCTTGGTGGTCCTTAATCTGATCTCTCACACTGTCGCCTGGGTGTGTGTGCGGCTCTTGGCAGAGCTGTCCACGAGGTGTTCTCCCTGCCCCCACTGCCCACTCCCTAGGGGAGCAGGCGGAAAAGAGCCCAGACGAGCTTGGAGGGGTCTCTCCTGACTGCGGCTCCTGCCGAGGAAACTCCAGGTGACACCAGAGGACAGGGGGTTGCCCAGTGGCTGTGTAGCACACGGAGGGGCTGGCCTGCCACCTGCACCCATGCATTCCCCTTCATGGGAAAAGCCGGAGGAGGCCACCTGACCCCCTCGGCCGGTGTCCTCTCCAGCAGGCAGGACCTTCGGCCGCACTGGGGATGTGGTCACCAGGCCCCTCCCAAGCGGCCCTCGACAGTGATCTATTTCCAGCCTCCGCTTTGCAAGAATGGGACATGCAGCTGCCAGAGCGGCCCCCCACGTGCCCTCCTCTCACTGGCCTACCCTCTCCTTCCGCCCCCAGTACATCGACGCCATCAGCAACAAGCAGGGCGAGCTGGAGAACTACGTGTCGGATGGCTACAAGACGGCGCTCACTGAGGAGCGGAGGAGGTTCTGCTTCCTGGTGGAGAAGCAGTGCGCTGTGGCCAAGAACTCTGCCGCCTACCACTCCAAGGTGAGCGCCCGGCTGGGCTCTGCCTGGGACCGTGGCGGGGAGGCGGGTCCCCACAACGTACAGCAATACAGGGTTGGGCATCCCCGTGCGCTTCGGATTTTCCTGGGGACAGAGTTCTAGAGGGAGAATTAGCAAGCCCAAGGGTGTGGGCATCTTGGAGACCTGCGTTAGAAGTTGCCCGGGGTTAACTAGGCATGGTGGCACATGCTTGTAAACCCAGTACTTGGGAGGCTGAAACAGGAGGATCTTGGGTTCATGGCCAGCGTCAGCTACTTAGTGAGGCCCTCTGCAACTTAAAGGGACCATTTCAAAATAAAGAATAAGCCGGGTGTGGTGGCACACGCTTCTAAGACCAGTACTTGGGAGGCTAAGACTGGAGGATCTGGGTTCACAGCCAGCTTCAGCTACTTAGTGAGGCCCTCTGCAACTTAGTGAGACCCTGTTTCAAAATAAAGAATAAAATAGGGCTAGGGGGTATAGCTTGGAGGTAGAATGCCCCTGGGTTCCATCCCTAGTACCGCTGACAGAAAACAAGAACAAAAAAGAAATTGCCAGGCGTGTTTCCAGAGCGCTGAACTGACCGCCTGCTGAGGAGGGTCGGAGGGCGGGTTCCAGGCCTTCTCGGTCATCCGTGGCTCTTCTGCCCGTGTCTTGGCGAGCGAGGCCTGGGCTGGTGGCAAGCTGGGAGCAGCCCATGTGCTTGATGGCGCAGATCCCAGCCTGGCCGCCCCCTGGTGGCACTCCTCCCCCTGAACTCCTGGGGGCCCAGCGCTGCTCACTTGGTGCTGAGGAAGGCTCCCACCTCTGGCCAGATGCGCCAGCTCTCTAAGGCCGGGCCCTGTCACCGGCCGGTGTCCAGCAGCCGCCACAGCTTAGGGGTCCCGAGTGGACCTGGCTGCCCACACCCAGCCCTGCGCCTTCGCTTCCTGGGCGCTCGAGCTCCCCCGCCACGCTGCTTCAGGGCTTCCTGGACAGAGGCCTGGTCACTGGCTGTCCTCCCGCCCTGCTTGGCCTCTGTGCCTGCGCCCCTGTTACTCAGCTGCCCCCTCCTCTCCCAGGGCACACCCCATCCCAGCTGCTGCACCCCGCTTGCTGCCAGGTCTGCCTCTGTGGCTTCTTGAGGGGTGGGGGGATTCTGCCCTGGGAGGCTGTGCTCCTGGACCTGGCCCAGCCCTGTTGAACAAAGATGGCCAGGAGCTCCTCACCGAGAAGGAATTCTTCAGGGAGGGGCGGCCTGGACTCCCTCCCAGGGTGGTCAGAGGTCAGAGGCCCAGCAGGGTGGAGAGAGCTGATTGCAGCCCCCAGGGGCAGATAAGGCCCAGACAGAGGACAGACTCCTCGCCAGAAACTGGCAGGGCGGATGAGGGGGCCAGGAGCTGAGGTGGGATCCGATTGTGTCCCTTGGAACATTCCAGAGTGTTCCAAGAGTTTCGATGTGGGTAGGCAGCTGAGCCCACCAGGGGAGCCCTGGCTGTGTCCTCTTTAAGTGAAGGAGAAGCCTGGGGATCCACATGTACTCACACACACCCAGTGGCCCAGGTCCCCATAGCCTGGGGCACCAAGGAGACTGGTGCCCCTCCCTCCCTCCCCAGAGGTTTCTTCTCTGGCTTGCCTGGGCCTGCTCTGGCTGTGGGCAGGTGCAGAGCAGGGACAGGATGGTGCCTGTGGGCCCCGGGGGCACACCCCTGGCAAGCTCGCCCTGCCCCAGCGCGGAGCGGAGCCGGCTCCTACACACAGCCTTCTGCTGCAGCTCCCAGGCCGGCGGCAGTCGGCTGCGCCCTCTAGTGGGTACGGGAGGTGAGCAACCCGTGGTGCTCTCTGCTGGGACCCAGCACGGGAGGCCTGCTCCTGGCCTGCGGGAGCCGCCACGGTGTGTGTGGGGGCGGGGGGCAAATTTTCCCCTGCAACGCTGCCCCAGACCCTCGGAGCTTCCTGCAGCACACACAGGACCCCTAAATCAGACCGCAGCTGCGCACCTGTGGTGTTCTCTGTTGTCGTCCACCCTCTGCGTGGAGGTGGACAGGAGCGGTCAGCCCTTTGCCTCTTGAGGGGCGCCTTCCTGCATCTCTCGCACCTGGGCCTGCCCGCAGCTGGGCTCCACTCTTCCCGAGGTGGCTCCTTCCCTAGTACTGTGTGGTTTGTTTTCCAAAGAGCTGCCTGTCCTGTGGCTGGAGGAGGCCCCGTCCGTTTCTGCTTGCTCAGAGCCCTGGGGAGGCCCCCTCTCGGCCCAGCGTGGCGTGTGGAGGTGTACAGGCCCTGCCCCAGGAAGCCCCTTCTGTGGGGCAGGGTCCTGCTTTCACAGGCAGGGGCCCAGGGAGGCGTCCGGCTGTGCCGCCGCGGGCCCCTGATCCCTCCCTCCGTGTCTGGCTGCTTCCGCTCAGGGCAAGGAGCTGCTGGCCCAGAAGCTGCCACTGTGGCAGCAGGCCTGCGCCGACCCCAACAAGATCCCCGACCGCGCCGTGCAGCTGATGCAGCAGATGGCCAGCAGCAACGGCTCCATCCTCCCCAGCGCCCTGTCAGCCTCCAAGTCCAACCTGGTCATCTCCGACCCCATTCCTGGCGCCAAGCCCCTGCCGGTGCCCCCCGAACTGGCACCGTTTGTGGGGGTGAGTCCTGGGCCCCTGGAAGCCTATGGGCGGGGCGGCCCCTTTGCTCGGGGGTGGCGCTTTGTGGCAGCATTCCCCCTGGGCAGTCCCAGGGCCCCCAAGCGACGCCCTGCCCCTGCCTCCTCTCCAGCGGATGTCTGCCCAGGAGAACGCACCCATCATGAATGGCGTCGCAGGCCCAGACAGTGAGGACTACGGCCCGTGGGCTGACCGCAAGGCTGCCCAGGCCAAGCCTCTGTCTCCCCCGCAGTCCCAGAGCAAACTGAGTGACTCTTACTCCAACACACTCCCCGTGCGCAAGAGCGTGACCCCGAAGAACAGCTATGCCACCAGTAAGGGCCTGCGGGAGCCGGGCTGGGGGAGGCCTGGAGACCCCGGGGCTCACGAGGGTGTGCATGTGCGTGTGTGCACACTTGCATGTCTGGGGGCGTGTGCTTGTGAGTACGCGCATGCACATTTACACATGCATGCATGTGTTCGCATGCACAGGTGTGTCATGCATGGGAGTGTGTGCAGGTAGCACACACGGGCAGCAAGGCCGGGACCATCTGTGGGCTAGCTGTGTTGGCGAGCTAGGGGCGGGCAGGTGGGACAGATCTCTCATCGTGTCGCGGCATCGGGCCCCCTGGCCTCGGCTGCCGTGGACAGCCCCTCACACGCGCCCCTCACGTTGTCCCGGCAGCTGAGAACAAGACCCTGCCGCGCTCGAGCTCCATGGCGGCCGGCCTGGAGCGCAACGGCCGCATGCGGGTGAAGGCCATATTCTCCCACGCGGCTGGTGACAACAGCACCTTGCTGAGCTTTAAGGAGGGCGACCTCATCACCCTCCTGGTGCCCGAGGCCCGGGACGGCTGGCACTACGGCGAGAGCGAGAAGACCAAGATGTGAGTGTCCCCCTGGGGCGGAGCGGGCGCGAGGCTTGGGCGCCAGCGTGCTGGGCTTGCCGTCGGTGCGGATGGGTGACGTAGGGCTTGGGTTGTCCTTCACAGCAGCCTCACGTCCCCTCGTCGCTGTCATCTTCCCGTGCCACTCGCTCTGGCACAGGTGTGGCATCCTGTGTGTGTATAGGCCGTGGCACCCCTGGCCGTTTCCCAGGCTGGCAGTGGTGGGGCAGGACTCGGCCAGCCCGAGACCCTCAGCCTCTATGCACTGACCAGCCCTGGCACGTGGTCAAGTCACAGGGACCACAGCGTACTGCTTAACTAAATTCCTGCCACGGGAGGCTGTGCCAGTGCCCCGTCTGGCCCCACCCAGGGGCTGCGTTCTTGTCCTGTGTCTTTTGGTTAGAGGAGAGACGCTATTGCGGTAGGATATGGCAGAATAACAGAAGGGAATCCCTGATTCATCTTTGCCGTGGTCCTGCGGAGCAGGAGGCCCAGCTGCCTCTCTCACGGTCCGTCTGGTTTTGGAGCTGTGGCCCAGCGTGGCGAGGGGCCGTGTGGCACGGGGAGTGCAGCGCTCTCTGGGGCCCTGCAAGGCCTTGGCCAGCCTTAGACAGAGGCAGGGGGACCCACAGCTGCATCAGGCAGGGCTGCAGAGCCGCCTGCCCTTGGGGCTGAGTACCTCCAGCACCAGCCGGGGCCCCCTGGTCTCCCCAAGTATTGTACCTGTCTCCTCCACAAGCAGGGGTGCAGCAGGCTGGGGAGCTCATGGGCCTTGGGGTCTGGTGGTGATTGGCAGGGGCCAGGATGCCGCTGGGTTATCTGCCTGGGGCTGTGGACCCGGAGCCCTCTTACCTGGCTTCTCTTCCAGGCGGGGCTGGTTTCCCTTCTCCTACACCCGGGTTCTGGACAGCGACGGCAGTGACAGGTTGCACATGAGGTGAGCGTGCCCGCCCAGCCCGGGTGGGATCACCTGCCTGGCTTCCAGCCCCAGAGGGGCGGTGAGGAGGTGCAGAGCGTGGTTAGGCTTCCGGCTCCTCCTCTGCCTCCACGCGTGTTTGAGGCCTTGGGGTGAGACAGGTGTGCAGGGAAGTCAAGGGCCAAGAGCCCTGGGGGTTGTGGGAATGGCCGTGGAGGCTGCGTGGGGCGGCTGTTGGCTGGCCTGTCCTAGTAAGGGCCACACTGCCGCTGCTGTCTTCTGGGGCCAGATGTGGGGGACCCCAGCCCCCACATGGGTCCTCAGTTTCTCCTGGTCCTTGGAGAGTCTCAGCCAAACCTGGTGGGCATGAGTGGCTGCTGGGAGGGGCACGGGGTCACTGTGGGATCGGCAGGCAGGCCCTGTGACCACCTCCTCCTGGTACATCTCTGTGCCTAGCTCTGGTGCACCAGCCGACCCTGAGGAGGGGGGTCCAGGGCCTCAGTGCAGCCTCGCTCTGAGCACAGCCTGCTGGGGCCACGTTTAGGGCTTCCCGGGGTGCTGCGGGGCCTGAGCTGCTCTGCCCCCCCCTGAGCCCTGCACCCCATAGCCTGCAGCAGGGCAAGAGCAGCAGCACTGGCAACCTCCTGGACAAGGACGACCTGGCCCTCCCGCCCCCCGACTACGGCACGTCCTCCCGGGCCTTCCCCTCCCAGTCCGCCGGCACCTTCAAGCAGAGGCCGTACAGTGTGGCCATGCCCGCCTTCTCCCAGGTGAGCCCCCACTGAGGGCCGGGCCGGGGCAGAGTCTCTGTGGTTGGGAACTTGTGGCCGCACATCCTGGGGGTGACCGCAGTGGCCCTCTGCTGGCCTGGCGGTGGCATCTGGGCTGGGGCGTGGCTGGGGTCAAGGCTGGCCTGGGTCTCCAGCGCTGCTCGGGAGGAGCCTGGGGGTCAGGGAGGAACGAGAACTGTGGGGCCGTCAGTCCCCTTCAGGTAGTGACCTGAGCTTTTGCCCAGGCCCCTGGGGTGTAGCCATAATCATCTAGTCAGCGTGACCCTGGACCCTGGGACGTGTCCCAGCGGTCACCATGTGAGTGGTAGCCTTGGCATCCAAGGTTAACGAGTGTGGAACGGAGCTTACAGGGCACCCAGCTCCGTCCAGGGAGTCAGGGTGGGCTGGAGGTCCCTGTCATCCTGAAGCTCTTTAGCTGAACAGTCTGGCTTAAAGGACATTTGTCAGCTGTGACCTCGAGGTCAGAAACAGGGTGTCAGAGCTGGGCGTCATGGCACACGCTTGTCATCTGAGTACTTGGGAGGCCGAGACAGGAGGATCTCAGGTTCGCAGCCAGCCTTAGCTACTGAATGAGGCCCTCTGCAACTTAGTGAGACCCTGTTTCAAACTAAAGAATAAAATAGGGCCAGGGGTGTAGCTTGGAGGGAGAATGCCCCTGGGTTCAATCCCCAGTACCGCCAAAAAAAGAAAAGAAAAGAAAACCAGGGTGCCAGTTCTTTACTCTGGCTCCAGTCGAGCGGGCACTGGCTGGCAGGGGATGGAGAAAGAGAAGCCACTGTTCTGAGTCTTGGGGACAGCCAGCGAGTCCTGGCCGGCAGGTGTGGTCTTCAGGACCACGCCTGCCCTGCCCCCGGGGGCTTTGATGCAGCCGCCAGGTCAGGCGGTGTGAACCCGTGATTTGGGAGACTGGGGTGGTGAGGAGGGCCAAGCTGCGGTGACAAGGCTAGAACCCTTGGCTGGAACCTTCCAGAGACGGCAGGGCGGGGCAGGGCTGCTGCAGGAGGCCGCTCCCGCCTGGACAGAGGCGGGGGCTTCTGAACCCTGTGGCTTCTGGTTTAGTTCAGAGCTGGAAGCACCAAGAGGGTGACCCCCATCCCCATACACCCCTTGATGTCCCAGGGCCGGGCCAGCCCAGGCCCGGGAGATGAGACAGCCGCCCCCAGCTAGGGTGTCCCTGCGTGGGCAGGGGTGTCCTCTTGAGGCCAGGATGTCTCCAGGAAGCCACAGCTGAGGCCTGGACACTCAGGGAAGAAAGCCAGGGCCAGCCCGGCTCACGGGAGGCCGGCCTGTGGAGGCCCCTCTACCTGCCGAGACTGCCAGGGGGCCCCAGCCTCCCTCCCTGGCCTCCCACGTGAGCCGAGGGAGCCATTTCTGGGCCTCAGTTCTCCGGGAGGGCTCCTGAGATGGCCTGTTGTGTATGTGCCAGGAGCTCGCATGAGCCAGCCGGCCACTGGCCAGCAGGGAGGTGACCCGGCTAATTCAGGAGGTCACCATCACTGTGAGGCACCCGGGGCTCTGGAGGGGCCCACCGACCCTATGGCCGGAGGGGGGGTGGAGGTGCCTGCCCGGGGCACAGTCGGAAGCCCAGGGCAGAGCCGTTGGTCCGGGGGACGGTGCTGGCTCGGGCTGGGCGAGGGTCTTGACCTCTGCCCCGGGGCCCCCGCCTGACTGCTCTGCTTTTGCTCCCCAGGGTCTGGATGACTACGGGGCGAGGTCCGTGAGCAGGTAAGGGGCCTAGGCTCGTTCTCTCGGTGGCGGGCGGGCGGGCGCACTGGTGGCTCTGTGGGGGCTGGCTTTTCTTCTCGCCCTCCTGCTCGGGGGCGTCTACTCCCTGAGTGGCACTCTTCTTCGCTGGCGTCCAGGCCTGCCCCAGCACCCCCAAGCAGGCCAGGGCCGCCTCCGTCCCTGCGAGGTTCCCTTCGGCCCCTCCCCAGGGTGGCGGCCTGGCCGCTGGAGGGGCCGCTGCGGGCCTGCGTGGGCCCGTGGCCTCGCCGCCTGGCGCGCGCTCTGGGCAGCTGTCCTGTGTTTGTTCCGCAGCGGCAGTGGCACGCTCGTGTCCACGGTGTGAGGACGCTGATCTCGGGCAGCCGCTCTGAAGAGCCCCTCCACCGGCTCCCTCCTCCGCTCTCCCTGGTTTGTTCTTGGGTGTTTTCTCTCCCACCTGCCCCCGCCTTTTGGTTGGTGACCCCAGACTCTGGGATCCCCCCAGGGTCCATGGTGCTGCTCCCCGCGCCCCCTGCGCTCACGCCCCACCCGCCGCGTCCCCAGCCCCGAGCAGGACCTGCCGGGCGGGGCGGCCGGGCGGCAAGGCAGCCTCCTCACCTGCTGCCCCGGCCCTGTGGTGTCCGCGACGCACACCCCCTTTTCTAAGGCTCGTCGCGAGCCAGGTCTAGTTTGAAGAAAAAGAAAAAAAAAAAAACTTGAAAAAAAAGAAAAAAAAAAACAAAAAACAGGAAAAAGGACTTTTTTTTTTTTTCCTGAAAAACAAAAACATATGCATGGACTCCAGTGTACGTACTGTTAATCTGCATCTGACCCCAGCGTGCTGGTGTCTTCTAGAACAGGGAGGGGGCTCGGGCCCGGGAACCCCAGCCCAGCCCGCCCCGGCCCCTTCCGAGGGCCACATGGAAAGAAGGGCGCTTGCGCTGGGCGCGGGGGGCCTCCTGAGGAAGCCGGCCCCTCCTGTGAGGGAGGCCGCAGTCCCGGGCCGGGCAGGGGCGTCGCTCCTGGTGGACGCTGCCGGCCAGGTGTACATAGAGCAGAGCGCGGCGTCTCGGTGGCGGCGGTGTTACCTCACGCAGCACACTGGCGGGAGCAGGTGCTGCCCGGCCGCACGTGGACATTCCAAAGACCTCCAGAGACCACCCCCCACCCCACGTTCGTTGGAAATCATTTCTTTAACCAGCCTTGTGAGGGAGGCGCGGCCACCTGCGGCCCTGGACCGCGGGGCAGGGTGTGCGCGGCCGGCCTGGCTGGGCCGGCCCGGGAGGGCTGTGGGCAGGCGGCCCTCGCCTCCCGCCAGGGGGAGCAGCCGGTCCCTGCCCCGGTTCCTCCTAAACGCTCTCGTCTTTTTGTGTGTCTCGGTGACTTTAGAAGCAAGCACACTGGACTCAGTGGCTACTGGTTTTGTCTCTTCACACACTGAATTCTGGGCAGCTGAGCCAAGTCTCAGCCCTGCGGCCTCGGGAGCCCTTGCGAAGCCGCGGACGCGCCTTTCTGATGTGGTTTAGCAAAACCCTCCCGCACACCTGCCAAGGACTAGGACGCGGCTGGTGGTGTCTGCCGGGCGCACAGACCCCCATTTTATACTTAAGAAAAACAGCCAGAGCCTGGGCCCACGTAAGAACCTTCCGTGTCGTTCTAACTTTGCTAAAAGATTTCAAATCCAGGGGATTCCATGCGCAATGGATGAATGTAGACACAAAACAGCAAAACTTGTATGAAGATGTAAAGTGCTGAAAATATTTTTTTCCTTTCCTTTTTTTCGTTTTTTTTTTTTTTTTTCTAAATCTGAATTGTGCCCTGTACTGCAGTTAATTGTTTGAATAAAAGTTTTATTTATTGCATCGAGTCGGGTTTGGCGCCTCCTTCCAGCTCCCCGGCAGCAGTCGGGGCTGTTTGGGGCCAGGCCTTCGTGCTCCTGTTTGCAGAGCACCTCAGGGTTGCAGAGCACCTTTGGGGCTCTTTGCCCAAGGACCCAGGCTTACAGACAGTGCCAGCCCCCTTGGGTTGCTGCCTCCGCCCTTCACTGGGCTTGCCGATGGCGCCTGGGGTGGCCGCTACCCCGGTGAGGGTGCAGGGCTTTCTGGGACTTGATGCAGGCCGCCTGCCTGGGCTGGCGTGGCCCTTGGAGCCTCTAGAACTCACTCCAGGCCTGCAGAGCAAGGCAGGTGGCTCCCAGAGCGGGGGTAGCCGGTGTCTTGGCAGCTGGCACTGGCCCCGGGTGCCCGCTTCCGGGTCTCGCCCCAGCTTCCCTGCAGAGTTCTCAGCCCCCGGCCCTGTAATCGCCATCAACTGAGCCTTGTGTTTCCTTGCAGCACCGATGTGGAAGTGGCCAGATTTTGAGCTGCCCCTGGCTCGTTAGTAAGTTGCCCTGGTCTTGTGCCCGTCTGTCTGCAGCTGCGGAGCTCTGGGCAGAGCCCCGGGCCTGAGCCAGGGCGGGCAGGGGCCCGGGGGTCTGCCGAGCCGCCTCGCTCTGGGCTCCGGGCCTTCTTTCCCCTGCTGCTCTCCTTGGGCTGGCGGTCGCCTTCCTTCCACCTGGAGGCTTGCGGGTCTGGCTCTGTCTGTCCCGTCGCTGCCTTCGCTGCCGTGGGGCTGGCCTGGCCCTCGCCCACCCTCTTGGCCCCTGCTGGGCGCTTCTGCCTCAATCACGGGTGGCGCCGGGCCTCTCCCTGACCACACTGCACTGGCATGGGGACTCTGGTTGAGTGCACGTGGGTGTCGAGCCGGGGTCAGGGACCCGGGGACAGGAGGATCCAGCACTCTGCTGCACACTGCCTCCCCGCCTGGTCCCAGACCGGACCGCCACACACGGGGCCCTCACCAACTTCCTCCAAGCCCAGGGAACATCCCCAGGACGGGACGGGGACAAGGAAAGGGGGCATGCTACAATCAGCCGAATGCATTGCCATCTGGCCCCCGAGTTTCAGAAGCATTTCCCCGCACAAGTACCTGCCCAACACAAGGTAGTCACACAGGGAGCCAGGATCTGTCAGAGGGACCCATGGCCACCACTGAGATGGCGGCCCCTGCGCTCTGTGAGGGACGCAGGCCCTGGCTTCCTGTGCCACCCTCCTCGTGGGGGGTGAGGGCAGCGAGGAGCCCTTCTTGGGGTGGACGGATACAGGACTGTCACCCGGGCCAGCACAGGGCTAAGGCAGGGTCCCTCCCTGGCCCTGGCGGTCTGTCTGGGCCAACTCCAGCACCTAGGGAAAGGGACTGTCACCCGGCAGGGCTTGGAGGAAGTTGGGTGGAGTCAACCTGTAGCTGTGGACAGGTGTCCCCCTGCCCAGTGTCACCCCAAGCTGAGGACTCTGGGAGGGGGTTCAGAATGAGAGGGGAAGGGGCGAGGCCCAGGCCTACCTTTGACTTCAGGCGGGCTGCTGCTCCCAAGACGTGAGGCCATTCGCTGGGGAAAGCAGGCCTCTGGGTGCTCAGGGCTCAGCCCTGCTTGGTGCGCTTTGTGACAGTTTAGTCTGTTCTCAGAATCACCCGGCTTCTCAAGCGGTTGATTTGGAAAATGATTCCTCAGCCGGGCGTGGTGGTGCACACTTGTAATCCCAGTACTTGGGAGGCTGAGATAGGAGGATTGCAGGTTCACGGCCAGCCTCAGCTACTTAGTGAGGCCCTCCGGAACTTAGTAAGACCCTGTTTCAAATTAAAGAATAAAAATAAGGCTAGGAGTGTACCTCAGAGGTAGAATGCCCCTGGGTTCAATCCCCAGTACCACAAAAAAAAAGCCGGGCGTGGTGTCGCACGCTTGTAATCCCAGCATTTGGGAGGCTGAGACCAGAGGATCCGGGTTCGTGGCCAGCCTCAGCTACCTAGTGAGGCACTCCGCAACTTAGTGAGACCCGGTTTCAAAATAAAGAATAAAAAATAGGGCTGGGGGTAGAATGTCCCTGAGTTCAATCCCCAGTACCGCAAAAAAAAGAAAGAAAGAAATTATTCCCCAGCTGGGCATCGTGCATGCTTGTAATCCCAGTACTTGAGAGGCTGAGACAAGAGGATCACAAGTTCACGGCCAGCCTCAGCTACTTAGTGAGACCTTCCACAACTTAGATCCTGTTTCAAAATTAAAGAATACAGGTCAGGGCTGGCGGTGTGGCTCAGAGGTAGAATGCCCCTGGGTTCAATCCCCAGTACCACAAAAAAAGAAAAATTCCCCAAAGCTAGGCATAGTGACACATACCTGTAATCCCAGTACTTGGGAGGCTAAGACAAAAGGATTGCGACTTTGAGGCCAGTTTTAGCAACTTAGTGAGACCCTGTTCCAAAATAAAAGAACTTTTAAAAGGGCTGGGGGTGAGCAGGGCATGGTAGCACATCCCCTTAATCCCAGTACATGAGAGGCTGAGACAGAAGGTTCACAGGTTTGAAGCCAGCCTCAGCAACTTAGCAAGATCTTGTTTCCAAATAAAAAATAGAGCTAGGGGTGTAGGTTAGAAGTAGAATGTCCCTACTACCAGTACCCAGTACCAACCCCCAGTACCACAAAAAAAAAAAAAAAGCCAGGCATGGTGGCACACGCTTGTAATCCCAGTACTTGGGAGGCTGAGACAGGAGGATCACAGGTTTGCAGCCAGCCTCAGCTACTTACTGAGGCACTCTGCAACCTAGACCTTGTTTCAAACTTAAAAAAAAAAATAGGGTTAGAGATGTAGCTTGGAAGTAGAATACCCCAGCACCAAAAAAAAAGGTTCCCTGAAGTCCGCAGTGCTGGGGAGTTCTGAGAGGCTGGGACGAGAGCTGCGACGCTCAGGGAGTCAGACCCTTCAGGGGTTCCGGTTGCAGCGGCCCTCACAGACGGCTGCCCAGGGGGCGGGGAGGGAGACCCAGCCCGACTCCAAGCAGAGCGAGGCCCCCGACTGGCCCCTGTCACCTCTCAGCCACGACCAGGCTGCAGCGCTGCCCCCACTGGGAGACACGGCTGCACATGTAAAAGCCACCAGCCGTGCCTGGCCCCCGCGTCCTGACTCGGAGCACGCTCTGTCTCCGGGTCCTCCGGCTCTGGGGCCCTCTTGGTGACTCGGCTAGGCAGTCCAGGAGCTGGTTCTGTCCCTTGGAGGTTTGTTACCGCTAGTCTGCCCAGGAGTGTGTTCAGCATGTCCGTGTCCTCCCTCGGGGACAGATGTCCACGTGACCTGCATGCTGGTGCACACCCAGGGAGACCGCAGTGGCCGCAGGCTCTGAATCAGGCTGTCCGGCCCCCAGGGGTCGCACAGGTGCCTGCCTCTCCGTGTGGGCGGCGGGGGGGGGGGGGGGGTCCAGCCCAGGCCTCTGGCCCTGAGCACGGGGAGCGGCAAGCCATGACTCACCCCAGCCCACTTGGCCTGGGAACCGCAGTGTAGGCGGCAGCGTGTGCGTGCCCCGTGTGTTCTGTTTGGGCGGGAGCACAAAAGAAAACATGGCTTAGAGCACGGAGGCGCTCTCTCGTGGGGACACACTGGCTCTTTCCACGCGCCTTCAGGTGTGGGTGGAGTCGGGCAGGAGTAAGGTGTGTGTCGGGGCTGGCCCCTGCTCTTGGCTCTGTCCCCACTCTCCACTCTAAGAGTCCCAAGAGCCCTGGCTGGAGCTGGAATGGTCAAGGGCGGCCTGTCCCCCGGGCCTGCGCCTGGCGGCCCTCACCGAGGACAGCGGCACCTGCTCCACTGTTCCTCGGACCTGCACGGGTCAGAGCTGGAGAGAGGCCCGCACTGGGCAGAGCCGGAGGCCGCAGGCAGAGTTGACAGTGACCCTTAGTCCTCGCTGCCGTGGGCCAGAGGTGGTCAGCACGGAGTTGCAGGACGCACAGGCGCCGGCTTGGCGGCCCTCGGAGCCGCCCAGGACCGTCGACCTCTCCGTGGTCCATCCTTTCAAACTTCACAAAGTGTTTCAGCTTTCTAGAAAGCAAAGTCCTCGGGGAACAGTAGGGAGCTGCCCCCGCCCCCTGCGCGTCGGCCTGGGCACGCTGGACGGAGTGCCCGCCTCGGGTCTGCCGCGGGCTCGCCCAGGCCCCTGAGGACCCAGCTGGCCAGAGGTGACCGCCCCAGGTAACGGCCGCAGAGCCGAGCCGCCCCGGGAGTGCAGTCCTGTGTCCACGCGCCATCTGTGCTGTCCTGTGGCGTTGCTGACCTCTGTGCTGTCCCTGCCCGGCAGGCCCTCCCGAGCCTGGTGGAGGCCGAGCGCGGTGGCTCCCACGAGGCTGGGCCTGCTGTCCTATCTGTGTTATCTCGTTTCATTACCCTTCTCTCTCGAGTCCTGTTTGTACGTCAGCTGTGGCCCAGAGGGCCCCAGGGAGGGCTCGGCTCTCCTGGGGGAAGGTGGCGGAGCCCTCAGCAGGGAACGCCGCCATCCGGCTGAGAAAGGCGGTCAGTCCCTTTACAGGGGCCCTGGGGTCCGCCAGGCCTGCGAGTGCCCATGTGCGTGCGCCTCCTGTGTGTCGTGTCTGCCTGTCTGTGGCCTGTCTCTGGCGGGGCACCTGCATGCCTGGGCCAGCTGGCCGCACTCGTGTGGGCCTTCCCCGTGGCCCCGGGGGCTGCCGGCTCCCCGTGCCGCTGCCCTGCCCTGCCTGGAGCATGCGGGGTGAGTGGAGGGTGGCCGCACAGGGTCACTGGGTCTTGCCGACGGTGCCTGGCCCCGGCCCCTGCCCCCTTCTCTAGCGGGCTAAGTTCAGGGCTGGGCTGCAGAAGTGTCCTCCACCCCGGAGTCCCAGAACAGCCCAGGGGGGAGACCTTGCCCACCGCCCCTGTCCCCAGCTGAAACTGCTCCTCTCTTCGCAGGAATCCCTTTGCCAACGTCCAGCTAAAGCCGACGGTGACCAACGACAGGTCTGCGCCTCTCCTCAGCTGACCGCGGGCCTGCACGGGCGTGCTCCAGCCCCACGTGAGGGGCCCTCTTCCCGCCCGCTCCTTCTGCTCAGAGCTCCAGCCTCCTGGCTTCACCCCTTCAGCCTGGCCTGGGCTGGATCCCAGCGGCCCCTGGGCGTGCCAAGCCAGGAGTCCTCGGCTGCGAGAGCCCAGGGCCTGGCCCACCCGCCATGGCCCCGGGGCTGGTTCTTGAGGGCAGGCACCTCTGGTCCCACACCATGGAGCCCTGGGTGCTCCGGCGCAGAGGAGTACACTCCAGCAGCTTGTCGCTGGAAGGGAGCTTGCTCCCACACTGCTTTTAGCTCCGTGTCTGATCAATAAATGGGCTGTCCCAGCTGTGTACGGTTCGGTCTGTGGGCCTGAGGGGCAGGCTGGGGGTGCCCGAGCCCTTGTTCTGCAGTGCAACTTAGCACAAGCACTCAGCTGGGTGCCCACTGGCTGGGGGGTGTGGGTCCTGCTCCTGGACTCTGCCCCAGGATTCCGGCAGACCTCCCCCTTCCCCCAGCTGCTTCCTAGAGAGGCCTCTGCTGTTATAGAACTTGGAAGCCTCCCACCCCTGCTATGGGAGCTGCGTCGCTGACTACAGTCCTTGCCTGGAGACAAATCCCAGGCAGAGTTCATTCCTCACAGACCCTCCAACCCAACTGCCTGCCCCTGCCGACGGCCAGACACAGGCCCCCGAACGGGGGAGCCCCAACCCCACCCACTGCTGGGCAGAGGAGCTGCCCTGGGGAGGTCTGAGGTCCCCCCTCCTCGCTCTGCCTGAGGCAGGGCCAGGAAGAGGGGGCTGCAGGGGTCTCCTGAGTAGGAGCAGAGGGCAGCTCCCCTCCCGCCCCCAGGGAAGGCTGCTAGCCGAGTCCCCCCAGACACACACCGCCCCCAGGCCTCTATCCGCAGACCCCGAAGGAAGACACTCCAAGCACCAAGGCCGATTTTTCTTAGCTTGGTTTCTCTTAAAAAACAAAGAAGGAACAAGAAAATCATTGCACCAGCGTCTTAAGCCTCAAACTAATAATAATTAAAAAAAACAACACACACAAACCAAAAAGGTGTCCCTCCCACACCCCCAAAACAATAAACTTTACATCTCTTTGGCAACAATAACTTAGAATCACCCCGTGTCCATTCACTCCAGCAATAGCCGTTACAAAAATATTCCCTGTGCTGCCTGGCCCGAGCCCTGTCCCTGTGTCCCTGCAGCAGGAGCGCCCCCTGCTGCCCGCTGCTTGCGCTGCCCTGCCCTGCCAAGGACACTCCAGAACGGGTGGGGTGAGGTGGGGTCTTCCTGGCTGGGGCTCAGCCCCCGAGGGAGGGGCTTACAGGCGGAGGCAGTGGAGCGAAACAGACTCGGAGATGGGGGGGGGGGGGCACGCTGAGCCTGGGGACCTGTCCTTGCACAAAGCAAACCCAGACCCAGGTGGGAGGGCGCAGGAAGAGACTGGCAGGCCCGACACCGTCTCAGGCCCATGCCTCCCGACCGAGGACACGGCTGTCCCGGGAACACAGGGCGGGAGCCAGCGGGCAGGGCATGCAGGCCCATGGCTGAGGGTGGGTGCCCCTGGTCAGGCCAAGCAGTCCGACAGCAGCAGCCAGGCGGAAGGGGGGCTGCAGGGTGGGGGCCCCCCAGGCCCTTGGATGTGCACACACACCCACCAGTCCTCGAGCTAGCCCAGGGGCTGGCAGCAAGCCCAGGTGTCCAAGACACATTCTGCCCCCTGGGCTGCACAGCCGCTCACTGTCCAGGCTGGGGAGGGCCTCTCGTCCACTGCTTCTCCAGGAGGCCACACGGGGTACCACGGCACTGGGGTCTGCTGCCACCAGGACCACAGCCCCTCACTGCCCATCACCATCCGTGCTGTCCCAGACAGGATGGCGGAGGCTCCAGGGACGCCTGCCTCCACGGGGCCACCTGGGTCTCAAGCCTCGGGGCACCCACCTCCGGCACTTGCCGCAGAGCCTGTCAAAGAGGGGGTGCCACGTGAGCACGTGCGGGGATGCCCCAGTCCCTGTCCCCATGACTCCCCCCTGGCCAGCTCCAGGCCAGCCTGTTCGAGGGACAGAGGGCCGGGTTTCTCTTCCTGCCTCCTCACCCAGACACAAACCCAACGACGCCCAGCAGATGCAAAGTCCTCTTACACATGGGGAAACTGAGGCCTGACGGGAAGGGGCTGGCCAGGGCCATGCCGTGGCCTCTTGGTGACCTGCTGGCTGGTGTCAGGGGTGAGGATAGCAGGCCCTTTCCCCAAGGCTTCAGCCAAGGGCGGCCGGAGGGGGGAGGCGAGAGGGAAGACTTTCCACGTGGGCTTTGAGGGAAGCCTAGCAGGACCCAGACTTAGCTGCAGGGCTGGGGCTCCTGGCAGGCGTACTGGGCGAGGCTGGTAGGCCAGGCCGCGGCCCCCTCCTCTAGGTAGGGCTGGCTGCACTTCCCTGGGAGAGCCTGCGGGGACCTGAGGCTGCGGGCAAAGGCGGGGACGGCGCTGGGGGAGGGAAGGTTCTGCGGCCCAGGCGGGAGCAGTTTTGGGGAGCTAGGGGGAGGCAGAGAAGAGCGGGGTGGGCGCTCTGCGTCCAGGGGCCTGCTGTGGAGGGAGGAGAACGGGGAAGCTCGGGGCCAGGGGCCCAGGAGGCGCTGGATCAGCTGGGCCTGGGCTCCCTTCGGCCATAGTTAAGGGGGCAAAGACAGGCCCCAACCCAGCGGTGCCTCAGTTTCCCCACTCCGGCCGGCGCCCCTCCCAGGTACCTTCTACGACGCCCTTAGCGCCTCACCTCCCGCCGACTGGGCGTCCGAGTCCGACACGTGCGTGATGGAGAAGCGGGACGCAGGTGCGGGCGACACGGTGAAGCGCGAGAAGGGCGTGGGCGCGGCCGGCGTGGGCGGCGTAGCCAGAGCGGGCGCAGCTGGCTCCAACGCCGTCGCCAAGGCCGCCTTGGCCGGCGCCAGCTGGAAGTCGTCGGCCCACTCGAACCCACCGCCTGCAAGGCAGCCGAGGAGTCACCCGCCATGGAGGGCCTGCCTCCCCGCCCAGACCCCCGTGGCGTCAATCACGGCCCGCCCCGCCCAGACCCCGTGACGTCAATCACGGCCCGCCCCGCCCAGACCCGTGACGTCAATCACGACCTGCCCCGCCCTCTGACGTCACGGCCCGCGCCACGCCCTCTCCCTGTGCTCAGCTCACCGTCTTTGGCCCGGGAGCCCTCGGGGGAGCAGTCAGCCCGCCGCAGCCGGCCAGGGGCGCTGGGAGAGCCGGGGCTGCCCTCCAGGAACGCGGGAGGCGACTCCTTTGCCCCGGGGAAGGGCTCTCCGAGCTCCCGGGTGGGGCTCTCCTGGATGGGCCAGAGCACCACGTGGCTCGCGCCGCCTGGAGCAGCGGTCACTCCCGCCTCCCCGGGCGGCACCCCCAGCCCGCGCAGATGCCCCCAGCGGCGGCCCACCTGGTCAAAGAGGTAGACGGTGACGTCGTCGAAGAAGGACACGGCCTTCTTCTTGCGCTCCAGGTCTTCGCAGAAGGCCTCCGACAGCAGGCTGGGCATCTTGAGCAGGCTGCGCAGGTTGCGCGCGCTCTGGCTCTCGGCCACCACCACGGGCACGGCCGGGGACTCCTCCTCACTGTCCTCGCTGGGCTCCTGGACGCTGTAGCAGCGGAGCTCCTCGTCAGACTCGTCGCTGTCTTCACTGTCCTCCTCTTCCTCCTCTGGCCGGCCCTCCAAGGCCCCGAGGCGGCCAGGCAGTGGCAGGCAGAGCGGAGCCCTGGGGGAGCCAGGGCCCCCTGTCCGCCCCGGTGGGACCTGTCCTGGGGGCCTCTGGAGCTCTGCACCGTGGCCTTCTGAGCTCAGCGGGACTGGGGGCAGCAGGAAAAACTTGGAGCGGCCGGGGCTGGACGAGGGCAGCGTCTCTGCTAGCCTGGGGCTGCTGGGGCAGGCACCTGGCTCCTCCGGGGAAGGCTCCCCTGGCTGCCGCGGTAGTGGCACCTCCGTGGGGCGAGTGCCGAGTGCCTCCCCAAGCACGTCTGGCCCGGGGGAAACCTGCACAGGCTGCTGCCCGGGGCTCTGTGGGCCCTTCAAGCCTGGCTCCGGGGCCAGCGCCGGGGCCCCAGCGCTGCACTTCTGCGGGTCGGAGGGGGGCTCCGACTCGGCATCCAGGTCCGAGAAGTACGCCGAGTCTCGGTAGGGGTTCTTCTCACTGAGCCCGCCGAGGGACGGTCCGGGGCTCTCCCCCTCGGAGGCCAGCTCCCCGGAGGCCCCGGGGTCACTCGACTCATGGGCCTCCTTGAGCACAAACTCGGGGGACTCATAGTTTTCGGTGTCATAGCCACTATCCAGGGCGCGGGGCTGCCCCCCGGGGGTGCCAGCAGCTGATGGGCCGGAGGCCTCGCAGCCACCGTCGCTGGCGGAGGACGGGATGTCCAGCGAGTCCAGGGAGTCCGGGGTCCCCGCCTGCTTCTGCAGAGAGCGCAGGGCCGGCACCATGTCTGGCTTGTCGGCCTGTGGGCCGTCGCTGGACAAGTCGGTGAAGACCCCCGAGGTGGCCTCGGTCGTGTCCTCCTCCTCGCTGCTGGGGGCTTCCAGCTCAGCCGAGCTGCCGCCGCCGCCCACAAAGGCCAGGGCTGACCCGGGGACTGTCACCTGGCTGCTGCTGGTGGCCGTGGGGGAGGCAGGCAGGGCGTCGGGGGCAGTGGCCTCCTCCGAGGGAAGTGGGGCTCCCTCGCAGGAGGGGGAGGGAATGGAAGGAAGACGCAGCTGGGGCCCGGAAGAGCCCCCAGCCTCATGGGCAAGCTTGGGTTCTGCCTGGGGGTCGTCACCCCCACTTGCAGCGGCTTCTGTCCAGGGGAGGGTGACCTGGCAGGGGCCAGGCGCCAAGCCCTGCACGGGGCACAGGTGGGGGCCTAGGGAGGCTGCCTGGGTGCCCGGCAGCGGCTCCCGGGGGTCCTGGTGGCTTGAGCCGTGGCCCAGCTCAGGGGAGGCGCCTGGGGTCTGCTGGGGGCTGGGGCAGTCATCTGTGTAGCTCCCCACGTAGCCCAGATCCCAGGACTCGGGGTCACGGCTGCCGCTGTTGTTGTTGGCTGACACGTTGGAGTTCCAGTGTCCACGCTGGGCGGCCCTTTGCGCCTCGGCCTCGGCCAGCTCCCCCTCAAGAGGCGCCGGGTGGGCCCTGGAGCTCTCTGGGGGGGAGGCCCCAAGGGGCTCCTCCAAGAAGGGCGGGCAGAAGGTAGCCACACCCCAGTCGGCCTCCTCGGCCAGCGACGAGGTCCCAGGCGAGGCCAAAGGCGAGGGTGAACGGCAGGCCAGATCTCGGACGCAGCTGCGGCGCTGGTTGCGGTCGCAGCGGCTCCAGGGGCCGTCGGCGGGCGGCGCGTGGCCCAGCAGCGGCTCCATGGCCAGCGAGGCGGCGGCGCTGCCCTCCGAGTCGTCGTCGTCGCGGTCGGCGGCAGCGCGAGGGCTGGGGGCGCAGCCCGCGCAGTCGGGGTCGTGGCCCGCGGCGGGCACGGCCTCCTCCAGGCGGATGAAGTACTCGCTCCCCAGCGAGGGGCTGTGCGCGCTGAGCACCGGCACCACGCCCGGCGGCGCGCCATCGGGGGCGCACAGCTCCTGCAGGCGCGCGGCGCGCCCCGGGCTCTGCACGCCCCCCGGCGGCGGGAAGGCCTCGGCGCCGCGGCCCGCCTCCCACTTGTACTCGAAGTTCAGCCCGCGGCTCGTCTCGGTGACCGTCAGCACGTCGTCGCCGTCCGCGTGGAAGCCGTCGCCCGCGAACTGCTCCAGCAAGGGGAAGGAGGAGGCGGCGGCCAGCTCGGGAGCGCCGCCCAGCGCCATGGCTGCGCCGCTCGGCCCCGCGCCCGCGCCGCCCCCTCCCGGCCGCAGCGAGCGCCAGCGCCGCTCGAACTCCTCCTCCGCTTCCGTGGCGCCCTTGGCGCACAGGTAGGACAGCAGCAGGTGCACCTCCTCCGCCGTGGGCCGCTGCTCCGGCTGCAGCCAGCAGAACTGCATCACCTCGTACCTGCCAGGAGGCCCCCGTGGGTGGACGCGGCCCTGGGAGGAGTGGGAGCCCGCCCTCCAGGTGGGTCAGCCCCTGCGCCCAGCTCAGAGTGCCGCGGGGGCAGGTGTGGGGATCTCTTTTTTTTTTTTTTTTTTTTTTTTTTGCGATACTGGGGATGGAATCCAGGGGCATCTACTTCCGAGCTACACCCCCCAGCCCTATTTTTTTTATTCTTTATTTTGAAACAGGGTCTCACTAAGTTGCGGAGTGCCTCACTAAGTAGCTGAGGCTGGCCTGGAACCCAGATCCTCCGGTCTCAGCCTCCCAAATGCTGGGATTACAAGCGTGCGCCACTACGCCCGGCTGTGGATCTCTTACTTACTTTCCCCTCACCTGGGCAGTCTGCAGGCCCCTGGGGCTGGGGCACTCTCCCTTGGAGCCCCCTTCCCTGCTTATGGGTGTGCAGAGGCCCCCCGGGGAGGGCCGAGGGAGGAGCCCACAGGCCACAGGAGGGACAAGGCCAGAGAGCTGGAGGGATCTGGGGCATCCCATGGTCTCAGCCTTCCTGTCCAGGGACAGCGGGGTCCTCACCAGCGGTCAGACAAGGTCAGCTGCAGCTGGGGCTTGGGCAGCTTGAGCTGCTGCTCCCGGACAGCGTACGCCAGCACCTGCCGGTCCGAGTGGTGGGGGTAGGGCTGGGCACCCAACTCGAAGAGCTCCCAGATGGTCACACCCAGGGACCTGTCGGCAAACGCCACGAGACAGGGCTGAGCATGGCCGCACAGGCAGGAGCCCAGACACCTGAGGAGCGGCTTGTGCCAGCTGCTACTCCCCAAGGACAGATCACGCCACCCCGGCCAAGACCAAGCCAGCACATAGGGTACCTGGCCGGTAAAAGCCCAGGCTGGCCTTGCACAAAGTCAAGTCCATTTGTTCACGGGGAGCTGCCTGGTGAGCCCAAGAGACGGAGGGAGGGAAGCCTGGGGTGCCCCAGCCAGCAGCGGCTTCACCCTGGACCCAGGAAACTGGGGGTGTGAAGGACAGAATTCATCTGGCAGTGGAGAAATCTGTGACCACGGTCAGAGCCCTATGACGGGGGACCCCAGCCGGGTGCAGTGGTGTGGACACACCAGGAAGGGGCAGCTGGATGGAGAGGTGAGGGTGGAGGCCTGGTTGAAGGGCGCACGCTTGGAATCTCAGTACTTGGGAGGCGGAGACAGGAGGGTTGCAGGTTCAAAGCCAGTCTCGGCAACTTTGTGAGACCCTCTGCAACTTAGACCCTGCTTCGAAGTGAAAAATAAAAATAGGAGCCGGGCGTAGTGGCGCACACTTGTAATCCCAGCATTCAGGAGGCTGAGACCGGAGGATCCGGGTTCGAAGCCAGCCTCAGCTACCTAGTGAGGCACTCTGCAACTCAGTGAGACTCGGTTTCAAAATAAAGAATAAAAAATAGGGCTGGGGGTATAGCTTGGAGGTAGAACACCCCTGAGTTCAATCCCCAGTACCACAAAAAAAATAAAATAAAATAAAAATAAAAATAGGGCTGGAGGTGTAGCTTGGAGGTAGAATGCCCCTGGGTTCAACTCCCAGTACCACAAAATAAATAAATAAATAAATAAATAAATAAATAAATAAATAAATAAATAACAGGGCTGCGGGTGTAGCTTGGAGGTAGAATGCTCCCTGGGTTCAATCCCCCAGTGTCACAAAAAAGGGCTTAAGGGAGGGCCCCCTAACAGTCCATGGGTGCAGGCCCTGGTGGTCACTCGGGCACAGAAGCTGGGAGAAGCAGAGGTTGGTCCAGCCAGGAATGGGCACCCGCAGGGCAGGACACACCCTGGGGCCTGTAAAAGCCAGCAACCTTCCAAGTTCCGGGGCAGCTCAGCCCCTGGTCCTCTGGAGGCTGCAGTGTCAGGTCAGCCAGAATGGCCACGGTGCCCAGCTGGGTGCTAGGGACTTAGGACGGAGGCTTCCAGGCTGCAGTCCTGTCCACTCTTCCATCCAGCGTGACCTGACCTCCGCTCCCCCGGAGGCCGCCAGCAGCCCGCCCAGATGTTTTCCTGGGCACAGGTGCAAGGACCAGGACCCGCCAGGGCGTGCAGCCCACAGCTGCTGCTAGGGTGGCCTTTTGAACTTAAATGTGCACTTTGAGCCTGATTTTGTGGGTCTGGTCAGCCTGGTAGGTCCTGTGAAGCCAAGCACCCTGACTCTGTCCAGGCAGCCCCTCCACCAGTACAGGGTTTCTGCACCCGAGCTGCAGAAGGCGCCAGCAGGCCTCGACCTCATGATGCCAGGGTGGCATCCCACCCACAAAAAGCTGCAGGACGGGTGGGCGGGTGAAGCCCCTGCCGCGGGCACCGCCACTCACCACACGTTGCTGGTCTTGGTCTGGTCCACCACGAGCAGGTTACCGTGCACCTCGTCCACCAGCTCCGGGGCCGTCCAGCGCAGCGGCACCCACAGCTGGTCAGCGGTCACAAAGTAGTCTTCCTGCGGCACGCGGGGGCAGGGTCAGCCCCACCGGGTGGCAGCCCCACCCCGCAGGCCCGCTGGCCCCCACTCACCCTGTATTTGCAGTGAGACAGACCGTAGTCCCCAATCTTCACCGTCAGGTCGGCGGTCAGCAGGCAGTTCCGCAGGGCCAGGTCACTGCGGGGTGGGAGGAGGGGTCAGCGGGGCGGGCCAGGCTGGGGGCATCCGGCGCTGAGGGTCCTTTGCCCACAACTGGATGGCTGTCCCCGGGATGTCCAGGGCTCAGGCCGGCAGCTAGGCAGGAGGAGGTGCTGAGAAGCTTCCCCCGCACCCATGCCTAGCAGCCCCTGGCTCCGTGCCCTGCACTGGACACTGCGGAGGTCTACGTGGACACTGCCTCAAACACGACGGTGCAGAGGAGGAAAAGGAAGCCCAGAGGTGGTCAGAAGCTGCCCGAGGGGCCCAGCGAAGGTGCTGCCCGCCAGCACCAGGACCCGGGCCCCCCGCCCCTCCTGCTCCCTCAGGCCACAGAGAGCCCCACCCTGCACGTCTGCAATCCTTCCAGGACCCTCTCCCCTCCCGGCCTGCACCCTATCATCACCCTGGGGGGCAGAGAGGGTGTCAGGGATCAATGGGGAAACTGAGGCCTGCACTATCCCAGGGAGTCCTGCCAGCAGCCAGAGCCCTGGTTCAAGACCTGGCCCAGCCCTGCCACACCAGGCCGGAGGTGAGGCCCGAGGGCAGGGTGGAGCGTCCAGGCCACTGCTGCCACCCCAGCGGCTGGCCCCGGTACCAGCCTCTACCCTCCTGCCTGGCTGGAGGCTGCGTGGGTGTGGGGCGTGCCGCATCCGCCATATTGCTGCTGTGCAGAGGGCTGGGGTGGGCGGAGCAGCCCCAGCCTGTCCCTACCCCGTGAGGCCTGTCTGTGCGCCAGGGGACAGCAGCGGGGGCCACAGACGTGCGCCTGCGCCCGTGGTGGGCGGCGGGAGGGTCAGGAGGCTGGCGGCTGCCCTCTTCAACAAAATCACTGATGCTGGAGTCGCCTGAGTCACCACTCAGCACCAGGATATTGTTGGGGAGGACGGCCCGTGCGGCGTCCGGGCTGGCGGGGCTCTCGTCTGTCACTACGTCTTCCAGCAGGAACCCCCAGGCTCCCGTGGGGTGGGGGCTGGGCATCCTGGCTGCCAGAGGCAGGAGTCCCTCCCGCCGCGGGGCCAGCTAAGTCCTCCCTGGCAGCCTGAGGGAGACAGCTGGGCTAGTGGGAGGCCCCTGGGTGTGGCTGACCGCCCGGGGACGCAGCACAGGCCCGCTGGACAGTCTGCGTGTCTTCAGTAGCCCCTCTACAACACAAGTTTCAAACCCCGATCATCCCTGTTTAATCAACTCCGGTAAGATTCCTGGCACCCTGGGTGCTCCATGCTACACAGGTAAATCCTCACGAGGGCCCAAGAAGAAGGACCACCACGGACCCTTCCTGCCAGCGAGGAGCGTGGGCACGGAGCACGGCCGAGGGCGAGCGGGGGCCCAGCCCGCCTCACCTGTGCACGTAATTGTTGCGATGCAGGTGCAGGACGCCGCAGGCCACCTCACAGGCCATCCGCTGCAGGGTCAAGGGGTCAGGGGCCATGGACTCTGTCACCCGGCAGCTCCGCAGGTAACCCTTGAGGTCCCCCTGCCAAGGAGGAGCGCACAGTCACCTGCTGGCAAGGAGCGGCCTCTGGCCAAGAGGGTCCCCACGGCCCCTTCCCGTCCCCTGCCTGAGTGGCTCCACAGTGTCTGCCTGGCGGGCATGGGGCAGCTGCGGCCCAGGAGCCCCCGCCTCGTGACCACAGCGACTGGCTCTCAGCAGCTGCACCGAGCTGTGTGGCCCAGCGATGGACCAGTCAGGGTGACCCGCAGGAAGGTGGCCATCGCAGAATGCCTTCTCTCCGTGGGCGTGGCTGACCGGCCCTGTGGGGTCTGTAGGGCCATAGCCCTTTAAACACACAGGAACCCAGGCCCAAGCAGATCTGCCCACCCCTGCAGGAGCCGGGGAGGGACCGGGGCTGGTGACCAGAGGACAGTGGCCTGGCTGGCTTCCAGCTCCTGGAGGGCCCAGACTCTAGACCGTGTGGGGAGCCGCCGGGGGCCCGGCTCTGCCACCGGGGCCTGTGTGGCCATGCCTCCGTCCAGTACCAGAGCTGTGAGGCGGCCGTCCGGGTACCCCGTGACTCAAAACAGGATGTGGAGCTGCTGTGAGCTGTGCGCCCCTCGCAGGCCCGGGCGCCATGCTAGGCCCTGTCTATGGGGGAGCCGGGCAGGCGAGAGCTGGCAGAGGTGCGGGGCGCCCCAGGCACACACTGTCCTGTGCCTCCACGGCCATGCCTGGTGCTGTTGGCTGCCCTGCCTCTGCACAGCCTCTGGAGTGCTTGGCAGGGCCTCCTGGACCTCCACTTTAGGGGTGAGCTCCCTAGCGGAAGGGCAAGAGAGGACCGGGCTCACCAGTTCCCCCACCTCCCCTCTGGGGGCCGCTGGGACAGAGGGCCCCGGCAGGCTGCCACTCACCAGCGGACAGAACTCCATGACCAGCAGGTAGGGCGTCACCTCGGTGCACTGGGCCAGGCACTGGAGCAGGTTGCCATGCTGCAGGGCCCTGCAAGAGCCACAGGCGGGGCGCTGACTGCAGGGCAGAGGGCGGGCGGCAGCACAGAGCTCGCCTTTGTTTCGGGGACTCTGGGCCCGAGAACGGCCCCGCCCCGCCCTCCCCGGCTGGCGCCGACCCCTCCGGCCGGCTGTCCGCAGGTGCCACCCACCTGTAGGGCTGCGCCTCCTCCAAGAACTGCATCTGCTCCTGCACGCTGGCGCTCACCTTCAGTTCCTTCACCACCACCTGGGTGCTGCTGACGCCGGAGTGCACCTCCCCCAGGAACACCTGCGGCCCCGCCCCCAGGACGAGTCACTTCCGGTTCTGTGCCTCAGTTTACTCCCTTGCAGCAAGGGTTCTAGAGCCTTCCCAGTGAACCCTTCTGGCTGGAATATTCTGTGTGTGTGTGTGTGTGTGTGTGTGTGTGTGTGTGTGTGTGTGTGTTACTGGGAATTGAACCCAGGAGCATTCTGCCTCTGAGCTACACCCCCAGCCCTTTTTATTTTTTTTATCTTGAAACAGGGTCTTGCTAAGTTGCTGATAATCTTGCTGTGGCTGGCCTCAAGCCTGCGATCCTCCCATCTCAACCCTCCCAGTATCGGGATTACAGGCATGCACCACCACGGCCAGCTCTGGCTGGAATATTCTAGTGTTGCGTCCGTTTCTCAAGGCCCCAGCTGCTGTGGCTCTCTCTGGGGATCCACAAGGAGAGAAAGGGATCCAGCAGCTCTGTCCGGGCCGAGGATTCTCGGGAAGCTCCCCTGTCCGCTCCCCCCGCCCCCCACCAGCGTCAGCACACTTACCTTCCCAAACCAGCCACGGCCGATCTCCTTCAGGTACAGGAGGCTGTGCCGGCCCAGGTCGGTGGACTTGAGGAGCTGCACTGTAACGGGCCAAGGGCTTCAGGACCCCGCCCGCCTCCTCCACTCCCCAGCCTCCTGACCCCACCCGGGGCCTGCCATCAGGGGCCAGGGTCTCTTGGGAGCAGGGGCAGCTGCTGCCCGGGACAGCCCAGGGTCTGCAAGCTCTGTCCTGGCATCCTGGGCACAGGCCTGGGGATCGTGTGCCCGAAGCCCCAGGACAAGCCGGGCCCGAGACAGCAGGCCCTGGAGCTGGACCGGGCACATCAGCGCTGGGCCCGCAGTGTGGCTGGGTGGGAGGCTGGTGCCGGGGCTCGGGGAGGGCGTCAGAGCGGCCCGCCCACCCCTGCCACCGGCTGGCATCCAGCGCACCAAAGGCCCTTTGTGGGGGCTGCTTGGCACGGCCCCGTACGGGACACACTGGGCCCATTCTGCCTGTATGCCAGGCTGGTGAGGTCAGTGGGCAGGAAGGTCAGCGTGGGCCCAGGAGGACGGGCCAGGCCCGCTGCACCCGCTCCTGCCCCAGCGGATTCCCTGAATTCTGCTCCCACGCCTGCGGGCTGGAGGGCAGAGGGGCACGGAGGCTGAGGAAGCTGCTCGGGGCCCAGGGGCCCGGGGAGCACTGGCTTGTAGGACTGAGAGTGGCCGTCCCATGGGTCTCTGTGTCCTGGGACCCCTCTGCTCCCCCATCTGTCTGGACATCCTCCCCACCTGGGATCTCAGGGCCTCACTGGCCCCTCAGTAGGCTCGGGGTCCTGGCCGTGGACACAGGCCAAGAGTCAGACCCTGCGGGAGGCCAGCAGGACAGGAGCTGGGCCCGGGAAGCCATCCTGGACTCTGCTATCTCCAGATGGTGGCCCCTGTCACCCAAGCCTCTAATCCCCGAGACCCGTCCCAAGCGTCTCCCCTCCCCCAGGAAACAGACCCCAGCTGCAAGGGCCCAGTGTGTCCCTGTGTCCTCTCCTAGGCCCATCCCCTCTTGTCCCCAGGGACTGCCGTCCCTAATACCTGACACCCACTGGGTCTCAAGCATTTGTAGGGTCCCAGGAACACGCCTGTCTGCGGCCTAAGGCCCAGGCCAGGCAAAGGGCGGGGTGGTCCCGGCTCCCCGTCTGCTCCCAGCAGTGTCTGCACAGAGACCCCCACACACACGCTCACACGCACACACGCAGCCGGGCCCCCCACCCTTGTTTGAGGTACTGGAGGAAGCAACAGGCGTGTGCTGTGACCTGGAACCCGAGCCCCCCAGCTGAGGTGGCAGGAGGCATGTCAAAGACAGCCCAGGAGGGCCCAGCATACAGCGGTGGGGTGGTCCGCTCTTTGTCCTTGGTACCCGGAGTCACCATGGAGCTCCCTAGCCTGACATCCCTCCCTCAGTGTCCCTGGAGGACCCAGGGGTGGGCAGAGAGGGGGCACCCGCTGGCTAGGACTTCCAGGCAGGGAGCCCAAGGGCTGGTGGCCATGGAGGTGCCAGAGGCCAGGGTCTCTGCTCCCGCCCAGGGCAGAACTGGGATTCCTAAGCCTCTGTCGTTTTATTTTTCCTTTACAAAACTGGGGATTGAACCCAGGGGGAGTCTACCTCCGAGCTACACCCCCAGCCCTAGGTTTTCATCTTTATTTTGAAACAGGGTCTCACTAAGTTGCAGAGAGCCTCACTAAATAGCTGAGGCTGGCCGTGAACCTGAGATCCTCCTGTCTCAGCCTCCCGAATGCTGGGATTACAATCGTGCACCACCATGCCGGTGGTCATTTACCATCATCTTGAGCCCAGGTCCCACACCTGCTGTACCAGGCCCTGGGTGTCCCTGCCCCTCCTGCCCGCACCCCTGCAGTGGAGTCCCTGGGGGGGGGGTCCCCAAGGCCAGGCTGCTGACACTGACACCCAAGGGAGGCTGGCGAGCCTCTCTCTCACCTGAGCGGCCCGGCTGCTTGGCCATGGGCAGGGACACCTCGGTGAGTGGCAGGACGTACACATCGGGTCCATTCTGCGCCGCGGCCGGGGAGCCCTGCGCCGAGAAGTCGGCCGCAAACTCGTCCCCCTCGGCATTCTCAAACTCCTGCAGGCCAGGCAGCGCTTGAGGTGAGCTGGGCTCCTGGGGAGGGGCAGCCGGGCTCTGCAGGGGCCCTCCCTCCCCCGGGCAGGCAGGGTGGGCTGGGGGCCCCCGGCACCCCTCTGGCACCCTCCCGCCTCCCCCTGCAGACCCCCACTCTTAGCCCCCTGCCACCTTGGGGACACAGCTGTCCCAGGAGGGGCCCAAGGCCAAGCTGGGAGCCAGGACACTTGTCTCAGTCTCTAGGGAAGAGACTCCCTCGGCCTTGGGGGAGGGGGGACCGCCCTGATGAAGCCCCACCCTGGCAGAGGGGGCTGGGGCAGGCCCCAAGGGACAGAGGGGGAGACTGAGGCTAGCTGCTCTGCCCAGACAGAATCACCCTGCCAGCAGCCCCCCTGTGCGCACACGCCTTGGGGCAGCCTTGGGGTCAGGAGCTTTGTCACCTACCCCGGCCCCCCAAACTCATCTGGGAGAAGCAACTAAGTGCCCCCAGCTCTGGCCAGACCAGGAGCAATGAGGGCAGCGGCCATCTTCACCCCGGGCGGGGCACCCCACCACTGGTCCTACGTCAGCCCACCTGCAGGTGGCCCCTGAGCCCGCACCCACCCGCAACTCCTGCCACTGGGGCTCCTGGGCTCCGTAAGAGCCTGGCACGGGCGGCCCCAGGCGGCCACTCCTGGCCGGGCTGCTATTTTGAAACGCAGCCACTGCACCTGTTGGGGAGGACCCCGCCCCCGGCACATTCCTGAGGGAGAGCCCAAGCCTCTAGTCCTAGGACAGGAACAGCCCCTCCTGGCCACACTGTCCCACCCCGCAACCCCCACTGCCCAAGACGGGGAACTGAGGCTCAGGAGGGTGGAGGGGCTTCCTAAGACGCCCCGTGCCCTGTGGATCATGGCCGCTCAAGGCACCCTAGGACCCGCCTCTTTTTTTTGGTTTTAGGGATTGAACCCAGGGACATTATTTTCTACCGCCCTTTCTTTTTTTTTTTTTTTTTTTTTGGTTTTACTGGGGATTGAACCCAGGGGCATTCTACTTCTGAGATATTCCCCCTGACCTATTTCTTATTCTTTATTTTTGTTAGTAGCATTATTATTATTATTATTATTATTATTGCAGTACTGGGGATTGAACTCAGGGGCATTCTACCTCCGAGCTATACCCCTAGCCCTATTTTTTATTCTTTATTTTGAAACAGGGTCTCACGAAGTTGCGGAGGGCCTCACTAGGTAGCTAAGGCTGGCCGCGAACTCGGATCCTCCGGTCTCAGCCTCCCAAATGCTGGGATTACAAGCGTGCGCCACCACAGCCGGCTCTCTTCTTTATTTTTGAAACAGGGTCTCACTAAGTTGTGGAGGGCCTCACTAAATAGCTGAGGCTGGCCGCAAACCTGTGATCCTCCAGTCTCAGCCTCCCAAGTAGTGGGATGACAAGAGTGTGCCACCACGCCTGGCTTCCTATTTTTTATTTTGAAACAAGGTCTCACTCAATTGTTGAGGGTCTCACTAAGTTGCCAAAGCTGGTCTGGAACCTGTGATCCTCCTGTCTCAGCCTCCCAAGCGCAGGGATTACAGGAGTGCACCACCATGCCCTGCACTCCCTCCTCTCTTGGGTCACAATTTTCTCGCTGCAAAGAGAGGCTTTGGCTCTCTGTGGGTATTCCTGCGGGCCGGCCCGGGTCGCTCCCAGAGGCACCGGGGGAGTGGGCTGGTGCCGATGAACGCCCCTCCCCAGGGCCCAGGAGACCCTTGGCCCTGAAACCCTAGCTGCCACCCGGCCCGCCCCCAGGCCTGGGCACTTGCAGCCCCCCCCCCTTAGACGGGCCCGGCCCAGGCCTGTTACCTGCCCGCGTAGCCTGGGGGCCCGCCAGGTCCTGCGGGCACAGCAGGTGATCAGGTAGCACAGGGTGAGCATGGGGCCCTGCCCCGCAGCCCCCAGCGCTGCTCCAGGAGGGAACTCGCCGCGCGGCAGGCCCTCCCACCAAGGCACACTGGCGCTGGAATGTTCTGGGCACCATGTTCCCAAGGAGGTGAGGAGGGTGCGGGTGGGAGGGGTCTGCTCCAGTCCTGAGTGGGGCCTTGTTCTCAGGAGCCCCGAGGAGGGGCGGCTGCACAATGGCCCTACAAGTCCTAACCACCCCTCCCCCCTTCCCCCAAGACCTCCTGGCTCTGGCCTCAGGATCCTCCCGGAAAACCGGGCCTCGCCTGGGCCAGCCCACTGCAGTGACAGGTAAGGGGACAGAGCCCCGGGGGTGGGGGCACCAGGGCAGGATCACAGACCCCACAGGTCCTCAGGGGACACAGCACTGCCACCTGGGCACTGGGCCCCTCAGAATGTTCTGGAAGGCTGACAAGGTTCGGCTCACACAGCGCACTTGCCAGGTGGGCCTGAATGGCAGGAGGGGAGTGGCAGGTGCAGCTCGCTTGGCTTCCCTGTATGACGTGACATTTGGGGCCCGGAGGGGAGGGCGCTGGGTCTCTAAAACAGGGGGGCCGTGGCTGGGGTGTGGGTCACTTGGTAGGGAGGTGCCCTGGGATACAGAAGGGACGCTGCGCCAGGCCGCTGAGGGCCCCGCCCGTCCTGACCCCTCGAGCGAGCGCAGGAATCCGACCTCCTGCCAGGGCCCCTGACCCACGTGGGCGCGCCAATGGCCCCAGGGCCCTGGCCAGGCCGCAATGTGCTGACCGGCAGGACTGCGGCCCACGCTGACCCTGGTGGCGACTGTGCTGAGGGCTCAGATTCGCGCTTTCCCACCCCGTCCGCTCAGGGCTACAGATGGACAGAGATGGCCCTCAAGGGATGACCCTCTGCACTATCCCGGGGCTCAGAGTCCAGCCTCTCAGGGAAGACCACCAGGCCCTGCTGAGTGGCGCCCTAGCTTTTAGACCCTGTGTCTGGCCCCGTGGGCAGAAGCTGCCTGAACTAGGGTGCTGGGAGGAGACTGTGTGGCTTAGGCTTCCCTCTGACCTGGTGAGCAGGGGACCCCCTTCCGCACCAGCTCGGGAGCCCCCAAGGGCCCTCCAGGCCGTTCTCCGTCTCCCCGAACACTGGCCTGCCGGGCAGCTCAGGCCGGGACAGGACAATGGAGACCATATCCCCACAGAGGGCACCCATGGGTGGGGATCCCTGAGGGGCCGTGGGATCCCAAACCAGCTGTTTAGACGGGCCCCAGGTGACACCAGGACAGCCCTGTCCACCCAGCAGCCACCTGGGCGGCCTCAGGGGGGGAAGCGCTCTGTAGCGAGGGGCCTGCCAGGTCCTTGGAGCCCCCAGCAGCCTGGCGGACCCCCAGCCCTCACCTTGAACCCGATGCCGCCCTTCTTACAGCACAAGCAGGCCAGCATGAGCACGATGACGGTGAAGAGTCCCGAGAAGGACACGGCCACCACGGCAAGAGAGGACGACCAGGAGAGCTCGCCGAGCGGGGCGCCGTCTGCCAAGAGAGGGGCGTGTGGGAGCAGCCGCCACCGGCACAGGTGCCCGTCCTGCCTCAGTTCCCCAGCCCGCTCTGGGCCCGCTGCGGCCTACGCTGAGCCTGGGCACCCCGACCGTCCCTGAGAGGCCGGCCTGAGACCCTGCGGCCAGACGAGGCCTGGAGCAGGCAGATGGAGGGCATGGCCTCAGTGGCCTCGGTGGCCAGAGCCTTGCGTCCAGCCCCTGGGCGCCACTTGACCCCACCGAGGGAGGTCAGGTGGGCAAGGTGGCCAGAGCAGGCCCAGAGCCAAATTCTGGGATTCACAGACACCTTGCTGAGAGGTCAGGCTCACCGGCTATGGAAGACCCTCCCTCCATATCTGCCCTGTGAGCCCAGGAGGGGTCACAGACCCTGCCAAGCAGGAAGCCGGTGGGGCGGGCTGCTGGCCACGGGCCCCATGCCAGTCTGTGCTGCCGGGTGGGGGGGGGGGCTGAGATAGAAGGCCCAGGCCTGTCTGCCTCCATAGTGCCTGTGCCAGGCAGCAGGGCTCCCCCGTGCTCCAAGTGGACCCCAAGACACACCCCCAAGAAACCAAGAGAGACCCTCAGGCTCCCTTCCGTCCTGGGGACAGTAGGGCCCCCGTTCCGCAGCACCTGGCCCATGCAAAGCCCCTCACCCCACACGGGGAAACTGAGGTGCCCAGGACAGCATGACAAGTCCTCCAACCCACAATGCCGAGCCAGCGTCTCCGCCAATTCTGGACTCCCCGCCGAGCCAGAGCTTGGGGGAGGCGCGGCCGGTCTGGGAGCCGTGAGATCACAAGTGGGGGCCAACCTGGCGCAACCCCTGGTAAGACGGGCACACGAGTGGGCGGCTCCGCTCCTGGGCCTGTCCCTCTCACTACGTGTCCCGTCCCAGGAGCCCCGGCTGCCCCCCCCCCATTTGGCTCCTGGAGGTTCTCAGGACCACCCAGGCTCCTCTGGCCACTGCGCACCCACAACCTGTGCTCCAAGTGGACCCCAAATGGCAGCAGCCATTTCTACCCCCAGGGAGGGCCAGGGTTCCACAGGGCAAGGGCCCCCTGTACTGCTGCTGGGGTGCAGGCTAACAGGGCACCCAGGTGGGCAGCGAGAATACGAGGGCCTAGAAGAATCAAAAATGCAGCCAGAGCCAGGCGCGGTGGTGCACGCTTGTAATCCCAGTACTTGGGAAGCAGAGACAGGAGGATCTCCAGTTCACCGCCAGCCTCAGCTACTTAGGGAGGCCCTCTGCCACTTAGTGAGACCCTGTTTCAAAATATAGAATAAAAAAATAGGACTGGGGATGTAGCTCGGAGGTAGGATGCCCCTGGGTTCCATCCCCAATACAAAAAAAAAAAAAAAAAATGCAGCCTGGACTTCCCGCTCCGGCCTCCAGACCCCTTCCACACCTGCACTCGGAGGAGAGAGGGGCCTGGACAGTCAGGGCAAGGGATAAGAGGGCAGGGACCCCCCGCAGAGGGCGGGCCCCGGCCTGTCCCTGCCCCAGGGCCCCCCCGAGCAGACCCCTGGCGGGACCTCCACAGGTGAGACCTCAGGTGCCGGCTCCTGTGCACGTGCCTGCGGTGCCCCCCACACCGTGTGAGCGCTGCTGTGTTCTCATCCTCTGTCACAGGAGCGCGGGCGCCGGGCGCCCCCAGAAGCAGCGAGCCCCTGAGGGCTGCACAGTTGCCATGGTGACCCATCTCTCCAGGCTCCATCTGGTGCCCGGCCGCGTCAGCAGGCCTCCCACCCACCTCCGCCCGAGAGGGACAAACTGGCCGAGTGGGCGAAGCCACTTGGTGGCCTGGGGACCTGTGGCCGCCCCCCTGGTCCTGGAAGACAGCAGTGGGCACTGCGGCCCCTCCCCCACACTGCCTCTGGGGCTGCACAGGCCAGCCCGAGCTGCCCCAGGACAGCTGTGCTCAGCCTCTACCTCAGCCTCCCTGACCTCTCCCCCTCTGTGAGGCTGCAGACCCGCCATGGGCGTCATTCAGTACAGTGCTGGACCGAGCGGCCACGGAGGGCGGGCAGACCGAGTGGGAGACCCCCACAGGGCCGGCCAGAGCCAGAGAGCGGCACGGGGAGGCCGCAGATGGAACGTCAAGCCTTCAAACCCATGCCAGGCACAGCTGCCCGGACAGTGGGAACCACAGCCCCGCCAGGAGCTCCGCCCGGAGCCTCCCGGGCTTGTTCTCACCCCTTTTGTGGACAAGGTCGCCGAGGCCACAGGCTAGGAGACTTGGCCCAGGTCGCCAGCGGGCTGCACCCCCCTCCCTCCCGCAGCCAGGGGGTGAGCCTGGGCCCTCAGCGGCGACACCCTCGGCAGAGGCCCCGGCGCTCGCTCTCTGAGCCCTTATCTGCCAGCGAGGCCCAGTGGGGGTCAGCTCCTGGGTCAGGAAAGAGTCTGCCCCCAGAAACGGAGGCCCAGACAGCATCCTGGGGCTCCGTCGCACCTGCCGAGGTGGCCCCGCACACACAGGCACCTACATGTGTGCACGAACACAGCATGATACACACAACCACACCCGTGAACGCACTGCACAACAGGCACATGCATGAACATGCTCATGCAGACACGCCTGTATACATGCCATACACACGTGTGCACATGTTCACAGTACAGGCCGGAGCGTGTACATGCATGTGTACTCATACTGCGTGCACACGTGTGAATGCACTGATTGACAGAGGAGAGAGAGAAGCCATTGGGCCTGCAAGAGGTCAGGGCACCTCACTTGGGGTGGGACTCTGGGGGCCGGCCTGGCTTCAGGACCACTCGGGGGACACCATATGAGAGCAGGGCCAGGCCTGGCATTTTATGAGCGCTCCCCAGAGCCCCCAGGGTACAGGATGGAGATGGGGACGGAAGCCCCGCAGCAGCAGCTTGGCGCTGGGCCCAGGACCCAGGAGGTGAAGGGAGAGGCGCACGGGCAGGCCGGAGATTTCGTTCCATGGATCAAATAAGTCAGCGGGCGAAGGGTGTCCAGACACGGGCTGGGCAGCAGGCACCGCCGCTGGAGGTGTCAGTGAGCTCGGCTTAGAAAACACACAGGAGCCGGGCGTGGTGGCGCACGCTTGTAATCCCAGCATTTGGGAGGCTGAGACCAGAGGATCGGGTTTGCGGCCAGGCTCAGCTACCTAGTGAGGCACTCTGCAACTTAGTGAGACTCGGTTTCAAAATAAAGAATAAAAAATAGGGCTGGGCCGGGCGTGGTGGCGCACGCTTGTAATCCCAGCATTTGGGAGGCTGAGACCGGAGGATCCGGGTTCGAGGCCAGCCTCAGCTACCTAGTGAGGCACTCCGCAACTTAGTGAGACTCGGTTTCAAAATAAAGAATAAAAAATAGGGCTGGGGGTGTAGCTCGGAGGTAGAATGCCCCCTGAGTTCAATCCCCAATACCGCAAAAAAAAAAAAAAAAAAAAAAAAAAACATACAGGACACTCGGGTGGACTGTCCACGCACAGAATTCCCACTTCTGTCCACCAGGGGGCCTGGGAGCAGAGACCTCACAACCACACCCCACCCAGGCACAGTCAAGGGACAGCTCACCTGAGGCTGACGCCACCACTGGCCCAACCCCACCTCGCTGCTCCCAGAAGCTCATGCCCAGGAAAACAGATGCCCCACGTGGCTATCTTGTCTGCTTCTGCAACCTCTTAAAAAGCCATTTAACGAACGCCAAGCTTTCAAGTCTTCGTACAGACGGTTGCACAACTACTTCTCCCCAAACTCCTTGAGCCTGGCCTCGCTCTGGCTACCAATTATTCAATCTTGCACAAACTCCCGAATTCAAATGCCCAGTTCAAACCAGACCCCTGGACACCCTCCTGCCAGCACCTCTGCCGCTCTGCAGCTCTCTCATCAACAACTCTGCTGGGGCGGGCTTCCCGGGGGCCCTGACCCAGCGCACCCCTACAGCGGCCTGCACACAGGTGCGGCGTCTTGGCTGCCGGATGCCACGGTTCACAAAGGACCCGGCTTCCCCCTCGGGGGGTACTTCAAGACGAGCTGGCATCCTCCTTGCACGCCATCCTGCCACCACTCAGACCCCGAGAGAGGGGGCCGAATCTCCATCCTCCCTCTGCTCCTCCAAGTCAGCCTGGACGGGGGAGAGCGCGGCCTCCCCTCCCACTTACTGCTTACTGACGTCACTCCTGGGGACGCTGCGCTCCTCTCTCTTTGATCTATTTATATCACACTGAGAGACTCCAGTTTTTTCGGCAGATGTGGTGTGTTGGTATAATTGCTTACTTTTGTGTGAGTGTGTGAGTGTGTGTGTGTGCATGTGTGTGTGTAGGGATTGAACCCAGGAGCATTCTACCTCCAAGCTACACCCCCAGCTCTATTTTATTTTTATTTTGCTAGAGGTGGTGGCGCACACTTGTAATCCCAGTATTTGGGAGGCTGAGACTGGAGGCTCCAGGTTCACGCAACTTAGTGAGATCCTGTTTCAAAATAAAGAATTTAAAATAGGGCTTGGGGGTGTAGCTCGGAGGTGGAATGCCCCTGGGTTCAATCCCCAGTACCACAAAAGAAAAAGAAAAAAGACAAAAAGTCTGACTAGGTTGATGAGAGTCTCACTATTTGCTGAGGCTGTCCTCGAACCTGCGATCTTCTTGTCTCAGCCTCCTAAGTACTGGGATAAGAAGTGTGTGCCACCAGGCCTGGCTTTAATTGCTTGAGTCTCATGTTGCCCCACATTTGGCGAGAGGGTACCTGGCAGAGGCAGAATAGTGACCCGACAGCTGCCCACCTCCTAACCCCTGACCTGGGGCTGTCAGGTATGATCGGGGAAGCTGGGCCTGGACTACCAGGGGAGCCCAACGTCATCCTGGGGCTCCTCGCAGGGAGGCCAGAGGCAGGCGGTGAGACAGTGGAGGCAGAGCCACGGTGACCGAGGAGGGCCGTGAGCCGAGGCACACAGCGGCCCTACAAGGGCGCTATGAGGCGGAAAGGGAGGGAGTGGCTTCTCCCAGAGTCGTGGGTGCCAGCCCTCCAGCACCTCAACTTTAGTGAGAGCAATTGAAAGCTTCTGACCCCAGGACTTAGAATACACTCTGGCTGTTGAACTCACTGTCATAATCGGTTACCTGCAGTCACAGGAGTCAAGAGGACTGTAGGTTCAAGTCATAGGACACTAGTACAAGACCTTCCAGCTGGTTCCCCTGCGGGCAAGCCCAGCCGTGCAGGACGGGGCCACAGTGGGAGGGGAGGCACCACGGCTCCGCCAAGCTCAGGAGGCAGGGGCGGGTCCTGACCACAGGTGGCGGGGCTGACGGTTCACCTTCAAGGTCATCTTCATGACCCCTGGTCCTAAGACTCAGTGTCCACTCAGCTGCTGACCTGCTCTGGGGTGTGGGGCCAGATCTGGGAGCTGCCAGAGGGAGGAGCTAGAGGAGGTGGGCGGGGCCTCGGGGCAGGGAGGAGGGCGGGAGGTAACTGCCAGGGAGGCAGAGCCCAACAGGGAGCGGGGCTTCGAATCTGGGCCTGCCCTCCGAGTGTAGCCCCTGCTAGTGAGCTCCACTACCCAGGTGAGCGCAGTCTCCACCGGAGGCCTCGTCCACACCTGTGCAGCCCCGCCCACACCTACGCAGCCCTGCCCTCATCTGAGGCCCCGCCCACACCACGCAGCCCTGCCTTCACCCAAGGCCCCTCCCACACCTATATAACCCTGCCCACACCTGTGAGGCCCCTCCCACACCTATGCAATCTCGCCCTTTCTTGAGGTCCGCCCACCCCTGAGGCCCTGCCCATATCTATGCAGCCCCGCCCTCACCTGTGAGGCCGCCCACACCTGTGCAGCCCCGCCCTCACCTGAGGCCCCGCCCACACCTACCCAGCACTGCCTTCACCTGTGAGGCCCCTCCCACACCTACACAACCCTGCCCACACCTGTGAGGCCCCGCCCACACCCGAGGCCCGTCCACACCTATCCAGCCCTGCCTTCACCTGTGAGGCCCCGCCCACACCTCGCCCTCTTGAGGCCCGCCCACACCTGAGGCCCTGCCCATATCTCTGCAGCCCCGCCCTCACCTGTGGGGCCCGCCCACACCTATGCACGTCCTGCTCTGCCCCGTCCTTTGAGTGGCTCAGCGTCCAGGGTCACTGGGGTCAGCAGGCTACCTGGGCTAGGGTAAACCACTGGTTCATCCTGTGTGACACTCCACCAGGTGGCACTCGCTGGTCACTTGGACCTGTGAGAGCCTCCCTGGCATCCTGGTGATCAGAGGGACCAGGAGGCCAACTAAGCGTGGTGTGACCAGTACCGACCACACGGCTGGCTGGCAACAGTGGCCTGCTTGAAGGGTCCCGGGCTCCATGGCCTTTCTGTGGGATGGACGGCTCCAAGACCCACCCTTATGACTCCATCACCAAAGGCCCATCACCCTGTTCCCAGACACTGCCGTCCAAGTGGGTGGGAGGGCCAGAGACACCAGGAGCTGCACCCTGGGCCCACGGAGCCCAGCACCCCTGACGACAGGCCCACGGAGGGGAGGGGCAGCGGCTCCCAGGGCCACGCGTGGCCAGGGCTAGGGGCTGGGGTTGGACTTGCTGCTTGGCCCAGCCCTGTGGGGACTCGAGGAAGGGGGTTGCTAGGGTGAGGGGAGCCAGGTGTGGTGGCGCACGCTTGTAATCCCAGCATTCGGGAGGCTGAGACCGGAGGATCGGGGTTCACGGCCAGCCTCAGCTACCTAGTGAGGCACTCCGCAACTTAGTGAGACTCGGTTTCAAAATAAAGAATAAAAAATAGGGCTGGGGGTATAGCTCGGAGGTAGAATGCCCCTGAGTTCAATCCCCAGTACCCCCCCCCCAAAAAGCAGCTAGGGTGAGGGTAAAGGGAGCCTTTCTAACCAAAGGAAACCCCACCGCCCGCCAGGCTGCCTCGGTGGGCTCCTGGGCACGGGGCCGCCCCGTCCGCTGGCGTCTTCGCTACAGAAGATGGGCACTTGGGCAGGAGGCGGCGGTGAACTATAAGAGCCAGCGAGTCTGCAGCCACTAAAGAGGACACCTTGCACGGAGAGGCCAAAACGTTCAGGAAGGAAGGAGCAGAGAGGAAGCTTGCCTTCCCAGTGACTGACTCGTCAAAGGCTACAAACTGAAACCACACGCTGGCACCCCAACTCAGGAGAGCCCAGTGAACAGCCCGGCCAGGCCAGCGGAGAATCCAGCAAGTGGTGCTGGGCAAATCAGCTGCGCGGTCTGCCTTCCACGAGTGTAACCGCTGATTCAGTGTCTATATCAAATTAGTATCTGAGCCGGGCATGGTGGCGCACGCTTGTAATCCCAGCATTTGGGAGGCTGAGACCGGAAGATCCGGGTTCGAGGCCAGCCTCAGCTACTTAGTGAGGCACTCTGAAACTTAATGAGACCCTGTTTCAAAATAAAGAATAAAAAATAGGGCTGGGGGAGCCGGGCGTGGTGGCTCACGCTTGTAATCCCAGCATTCGGGAGGCTGAGACCAGAGGATCCGGGTTCGCGGCCAGCCTCAGCTACCTAGTGAGGCACTCCGCAACTTAGTGAGACTCGGTTTCAAAATAAAGAACAAAACATAGGGCTGGGGGTATAGCTCGGAGGTAGAATGCCTCTGAGTTCAATCCCCAGTACTGGAAAAAAAAAAAAAAAAAAAAGAATAAAAAATAGGGCTTGGGGGTATAGCTCAGAGGTAGAACGCCCCTGAGTTCAATCCCCAGTACCGCAAAAAAAAAAAAAAAAAATAGGGCTGGGGGTATAGCTCGGAGGTAGAAGGCCCCTGAGTTCAATCCCCAGTACTGCCAAAAAAAAAAAAAGTATCTGTGTGTGTGTTTGGGTCAGGGGGCGGGGTGTACTGGGGATTGAACCCCGGGCATGAAAACAGGCCTCACTAAGTTGCTAAGACTGTCCTTGAACCTGAGATCCTCCAGTCTCAGCTTCCTGAGTACTGGGATAACAGATGTGTGCTACCAAGCTCAGCTTGAATTAGCATCTTAAAAAGGTAAACTGGGTGTGACCCTGTCATTCCAGTACTTAGGAGGCTGAGAGGGGAGGATCACAGATTAGATATATTGCTGAGGCTAGCCTCTGCAATAGGGTCTCACTAAGTTGCATAGGGCCTCACTAAGTAGCTGAAGCTTTCTACAAACCTGGATCTTCCGGTCTCAGCCTCCCAAGTACTGGGATTACAAGCGTGTACCACCATGCCCAGCTAGCCTCTGCAATTTAATAAGACCTTGTTCAAAATAAAATAAGTAGATGATAGATAGATAGATCCATCTAGGGGCATAGCTTGGAGGTAGAATAACCCTGGGTTCAATTCCTAGTACAAAAAAAAAAGCAAATATGCCAAAGAGCTGATGTCTTTCCTACATACTGCACATAATCAGCAAAACACAAGTAATACTTTAAGACCTGAAACACAGTCAGACACCAACAAGGAAATGCAAATCATCCAGCCCCCAAGGAAACGTTCAGCCTCTCACAATCACAGAGATGCTAATCCAAGCCCAGTGTCTCTGTCCAGACAGCAGGAGTTCTTAGCAAGAGTTTTAAACCAGAGCCACCGCGGGCTGCTGGGCGGGCGGCGAGAACAGCCTTGGACATCTGCCTGCCCCCTCGCTGGGAATGCAGCTGAAAACCACGCAGGGCGCACACACCCACCAAGCATGGGCGTCCAGACCGTGAGGACGGCCCTGGCTTTTAGGAAAGGAAAGAAAATGACCCTCACTGGAGCCACCTCCCGGCGTGGGGGGACCTCAGGACAGCAGCGCTCGCCTTCCTCGACGGATGCCGTAAGAAGGGTCCCGGCAGCGGGGCATGGTGGCACACGCTTGTAATCCCAGCATTCGGGAGGCTGAGACCGGAGGATCCGGGTTCGAGGCCAGCCTCAGCTACCTAGTGAGGCACTCCGCAACTTAGTGAGACTCGGTTTCAAAATAAAGAATAAAAAAATAGGGCTGGGGGTGTAGCTCGGAGGTAGAACGCCCCTGAGTTCAATCTCCAGTACCGCAAAA
>PVLC010006405.1:0-69605 GCA_004027655.1 Graphiurus murinus
GTCCCCGGCTCGGGCGTGCGAGCGCGGGCGAGGTGCGAGTGTGCGAGCGCGCGCAGAGACCCGCGTCCCTCCGCCACCGTCCTCGGGATAGATGGATCCATTTCTGCTTTCTGACATTTTCCTGCCGGGGTCTGGGGGGAGGGGAGAGAAAGAGAGAGAGAGAGAGAGAGAGAGAGAGAGAGAGAGAGAGAGAGAGAGAAACATGATGAGGATGAAAAGTAGGATAGGAAACCAGAAGAATCCTAGGTCTTTAATGGCAACTGGAGCAACTGAATATTACATTAAAATATTTGCAAGACATGAACTTTAAGAAGTAGTTGGTAGGTATAATCCAGATATTCTGTAGTGGAACCTTAATGATGACAAATGTGAGTCAGGGTTAGGACCCAATTGTCAAGTTTTGGAGAAGAAGATGAAGGACTTTGAGAAAGTTGCTTCTGGGAGGACACAGATTAATTGCAAACAATCAGTAGTAGCATAATTAAAAAGCTGAATTACTTGGAGGAGGTTGACGAACATCCACTTACTTTTTGAAGCATGTTTCTAAACAACATGAAGGAAGATGGCTGAGTAGAATTGCCACAAACAGAATTCTTGTTTACTGTTGAGCAAATGAGAGTGTGTAAGAAAATAAGATGCATTTGAATTTTAAAACTTGAGCTATGGTTGACATACAGAAAGATGTAATATATATTACATATTACAATATATATTATAATATAAATTAAGTATATACCTGTAAAACTATCACCATAAATAGTGCCATAAACATAACCATTCCTTCTGAAAGCTTCCTCTTTCTCTCATTTTATTTTGCCAAGAATACTTAACATAAGATACACCTCCTTAACAATTTTAAACTGTTAAAAGTATTGTTAAATATATGCACTACATTGTATACTAAATCTCTGGACTTACTTGTGTTGTATAATCGAAACTTTGTGCTGAAACTTTGGGACAATAACTTTCCAATTCTTCCTTGCCTCAGCCCCTGGTAATGTCAATTCTACTCTGCTTTTGAATTTGACTATTTTACATTCTTGGTATAAATGGGATCATATACTATTTATTTTTCTGTGTCTGGCTTATTTCATGTAGTATAATGTCCTCCAAGTTTGTTCATGACATCACAAATGCCAGGATCTCCTTCTTTCTCAAAGGTGAATTATATTCTATTGTGTAGACATCTATCTATCTATCTATCTATCTATCTATCTATCTATCTATCTATCTATCTATCTATCTATCATCTATATCATCTATCATCATCATCATCATCTATCTATCATTATCTACCTATCTATCAATATACCATATTTTTCTAATTTAAAAAACTAAAAAGTACTTCCCCATATTTAGTGAGGTATGATTGACAAAAATGCATGCATTTAGGGTATACAATGTGATGCCTTGATATACATATACATTGGTAAATAGTTACCACACTCAAGCTATGACCCAGAAATCCCATATAATATATCCATCACGTCACATAGCTACCATTATTTGTGTGTGTGTGTGTGTGTGTGTGTGTGTTAGAAATACTTGAGTTCTATTCTTTTAGAAAATTTGAAGTATATGACAAATTATTCTGACTATAGTACAGCAACTCTCCAATAACTATTCATCTTATAGCTAAATCTTTATAGCCTTTAACTAAAAATTCTACTTTTCTTCCAACTCTCAACCACTTGGAACTATCCTTATACTTTCTATTACTATGAAATCTATTTATTTATTTATTTATTTATTTATTTATTTATTTATTTATTTGCAGTACTGGGGATTGAACTCAGGGGCATTCTACCTCCGAGCTATACCCCCAGCCCTATTTTTTATTCTTTATTTTGAAACAGGGTCTCACTAAGTTGCGGAGTGCCTCACTAGGTAGCTGAGGCTGGCTGCGAACCCGGATCCTCCGGTCTCAGCCTCCTGAATGCTGGGATAAGCGTGCGCCACCACGCCAGGCTTATGAAATCTATTTAGATTCCACAAATAAATGAGATAATACAGAATTTATCTTTCTATGGTTTATATTACTCTGCATATTCTCAAGGTTCATCCATACTTTTGCAAATGACAGGTTTTCCTTCTTTATAAGGCTGAATACTATTCCATTGTGTGTGTGTGTGTGTGTGTGTGTGTGTGTGTGTGTGTGTGTATGTGCCACATTCTCTTTATCCATTCTTCTGTCAGTCGTTTCCATCTTTTGGCTATCATGTATAATGCTCCAAAGAACATGGGTGAAGATATCACTAAGAGATTGTCATTTCATTTCTTCTTGATAGATACTCAGAAAAGGGATACCCGGGTCATCAGAAGTTCTCTTTTCTTCTTTTCGAGGAACTTCCAACCTGTTTTCTATAGTAGCTGAACCAATTTTCATACTCAACAACAGTTACAAGAGTATTCTTTTCTCCATGTCCTACCAACATGTATTTATCCTTTTTCTTGTTTTTTTTTTTTTTTAATAATAGCCATCTTAACAGGTGATACCTCATTCTAGTTTTGATTTGCATTTTGCTGAAGATTAGTGATAAGTGATATCGAGCACTTTTTTATATGTCTGTTGGTAATTTGTGTGTCTTTGGAGAAATGGATAGGATATTTAAGTATTTTTTTTTTTAACTATTGAGATGTAGGAGTTCCTTGGGTATTTTGGATATTTGTTCCTTAGCAGATAAATTATTTGTAAATATTTTCTCCCATTCAGTATGTTGCCTTTTTATTTGGTTGATTGCTATATAAAAGTTTTTAGTCTGGTGTAGTGTAATTTGTCCATTTTTTGCTTTTGTTTCCTGTGCTTTTGGTATCATATCTGAGAAATAATGACCAAGGCCAATGTCAAGATTTTTTTTATATTGTATTCTAGGAGTTTTGTAGTTCCAGATCTTACATTTTAGTTTTTAATCAATATTTTTGTAGTACTGGGGATTGAACCCAGGGACATTCTATCTCTGAGCTATACTCGCAGTCCTATTTTTTATTCTTTGTTTTGAAACAGGGTCTTACTAAGTTGTGGAGGGCTTCACTAAGTAGCCGAGGCTGGCCATGAAACTGTGATCCTCCTGTCTTAAACTCCCAGGCATTGGGATTACAAGCATGTGTCACCATGCCCCACTAGTTTTTAATCAATTTTGAATTGATGTTTGTGTATGGGATAAAATAAAGGTTCACTTTCATTCTTTCACAGTGGATGCCCAATTTTCCAGCACTATTTTCTGAAGAGACTATCTTTTCCTTGTTGTGTAGTCTTGCCCTTCTCATTAAAGATCAGTTTACTATAGATGTGTGGGTTTAGTTCAGGATTTCTATTTTGTTCCATTGTTTGCCATGTGTTTTTATGTCAGTACTATACTCTTTTGATTACTATAGCTTTGTAACATATTTTGAAACCAGGAGCCATGATACCTCCTATTTTGCTCTTCTTGCTTAAATTTATTTTGATGATTAGAAGTGTCTTCTGGTTCTTCATGAATTTTAAGATTTTTTCCCATTTCTGTAAAAAATGGTATTAGGATTTTGATAGGAATTATACTTTTGGTAGTATGGATATTTTAATAACATTAATTGTTTCAATCTATGTACCAAAATATCTTTTATTTGTATCTTTTTCAATTTATCCCATCAATATTTCAAAGAGCAAATCAAAAGACAAATTAGAGAATATCCTGAGACAAATAAAAGCAAAAACATAACATATCAAACCTAAGGGATTCAGCAAAAACAGTACTACACAAAAAGTTTATAATGTTAAAACAATTGAATTAAAATAAAAATATCTCAAGCTCTTGAAAAAAATAGAAAGAACACTTCTAAATTCATCTTATAAGGCCAGCATTACTGGATTCCAAAGCCATGTAAAGACAACACAAGAAAGTAAACTAGAGATTAATTCTTTATGAACATAGATGCAAATTTCCTCAACAAAATTACACACACCAAATTCAGTGGCATTTTGAAAACACCATTATCATGTGTGATTTATTCCTGAGCTTATAAGGATAGTTAAAACATATGCAAATCAATTAATGTTATGAATCACATTAACAGAACTAAAGACAAAAATCACATGATCAACTTAATGGATACAAAAAATTAATTCAACATATTTTCATGATAAAAAACTCTCAACAATTAGGTTTAGTAGGAATGTACCTCAACAAAATAAAGTCCATATAAGATAAATCCACAGTTACTATCATACTGAATGAAGAAAAATTAGAAGCCTTTTCTCCAGGGCTAGGAATAAGACAAAGATGCCCCACTCTGGCCACTTCTATTTAACATAGTACTAGAAGTCCCAGCCAAAGCAGTTAGGCAAGAAAAGAAAAAGACAAAACAAAGCAAAACAAAACAAATAAAGTCACTGAGGCCAGAAAGGAAGGAGTAAAATGATCTCTGTTTGCAAATGACATGATTCTGTATGTATAAAACCTTAAGACTTCATAAAAAGTCTATAAGAACTACTAAGCAAATTCAGTAATGTTGCAGGATACAAAATCAATATACAAAAATCGATAGTGTTTTCTTCACAGCAAGTATAATCTACCTGAAAAGAAAGTCAAGAAAATAGTCCCATTTACAGTAACATCAAAAAGTATAAAATATTTAGAAATAAACTTAACCAAAGAAGTAAAGATAAAAGTATAAGATGCATTTGATTTTTTATGCTGAAAAATAGTCTCCTTTGATATGGGTCTATGGGTTATGTCATTGACCTTATTGGAAAGTAGTTTTGGTTCTGAGTCAATATTTTTAGACACAATGTTAAAAATATTGTTTATTTGTTTTCCACATTATAATCAACTTACAGAAAAGGCACGGAAGACAGAATTATAGGTATAGAAAAGCATATGACAGCATGGATGGAACAGGTTGCTTTTGCAAGTGATAAAAGGTGGAGAAGTTCAGGAAATGCAGGAGGAAGGATGGGGCTAGCATACTTTTTTTCACATAATGCTGGATTCAATAGGCATTGACTATAAATAGCTGAACAAGAAATTCAAAGTTAAAATTAGCAAACTATGAGGTAAAGATAATGAGACTAAGACCTAAACATAGTAGGTAACTCAGCATTTGGAAGACACGAGTTAGTAGTGTTAGAGTTTGAGAGCAGTGTGCCACCCAAGTCCTCATATTTTCTTAAGTAATGGATTAATGAATACTGTGTGCAGGTGAATGAAAATAAATGCAGAAGTACATGTGTACGTGTAGAGCTATGTGAGTAACCACAAAAACTAAAGCCAGAGACTGATAGAAATGTTGCTTCTGGGGAATATTAACCTGTGTGCTTTTTCAGCACTTGATTTTTTTTTTGTCAAAATCAATATATGTTTGATAGTAATAATAACTAAATATTTAAATAACTCTAATTTTACTTCTGTAATCTTTATGGGGGACTTAAAAATGAATAGTATGTTTTCATTAAGTATTGACAATCTAATTTTTAAAAAGTCATACATGAAGCCAGGCATGATGGCACATGGTTGTAACTCCAATACTTGGGAGGCTTAGACAGGAAGGTCACAGGCTTGAGGACAGACTCAGCAATGTAGTGAGACTCTCAGCAACCTAGAGAGACTCTGTTTAAAAAAAAAAAGGGCTGGAGGTATAGCTTGGAGATAGAATGCCCCTGGATTCAATTTCCAGTACCGCTCCCTCCCCAAAACAGTTATATGTGAGATTTTTGAGTTACACTGCTTTTAACAAACAACTTTTTAGCGATCGGGCTATTTCAGGAGAAAATGAAACATCTCAACATTTCCAGAAGGGAATGACACATATCATGTGCTCCTCGAATCACCTAAGATGCCTAGGAGTAGTTTTATGAGGAATTTCAGTTTCCTATCCATATTTTTCTCACAGGTGGTTTCCTTATGCCTTTGCTATTCTATTTCCAGCTGCCTAGAACTACATTTTGACAGCTGCTGAATCAACGCCTTCAGCCACTGAGAGTGATGAGATAGGAAAAGTCATAGGCAGAAAATGCTTGCCAATCTGCTCAGCCCCCAGTATATTATTCAAGGTCTACTTTGTTAGGATACAAGGAAGCGTGCCATCATTTTTGAATACCAAATGCTTTATTTTTTTAAACAGCAAAGTCCTCAATTGGGATCAAATGACAAATAATGATGTTTGTCTAACACACCTGGAACATTCAAGTTCATTCCTGGAAGTCCATGAAACAGAGTCAATAAAGAATCCTATTTTTTATTGGTAATGTTTAAGAATGGCACATGCGAGGAACACTGACTAAAGCAGCCACATCTTTGGAAGTGAGGACCATTTTAGAAGTCATGTTTATGAAAGATACTACAGGTTGGTTCAGAAATGGAGGGAGGGCAATTCCCCTTTTTCCTTTCAGGATGTTTTTTTTGTTTGTTTTGTTTTTTACTTTCTGGTGCCCTATCTACTCTAGGTCATGAGCCTGATGTCCAGGACCTGCCCTGAACAGATTAAATCATCTGTAGCCTTTCTTTCCTTTCTTGAGAATTTTGGGGTTGCAATTTTGCTTTGATCTCCTCTTGTATATCCAAAGACACTGAAATTCAGAGAGTGAGACCTTGAGCCACTATACCCTCCTGATAAGAAAAAGCAATAGTGCCTTCATTTCAGAAGGAGTTTCAGCAAGCTCTTTGCAAATAGGAATAGAAGAACATGAAATATATCTGGAGAATCTAGGATAGGTCAGGTTCTGGAGACTGGTGATGCAACGTCATAGCTGCTATCTGGGATAAGACTCCTTTCAATAACGAACAGGTCACCTTGTGTCATACATGATGTTACCATGTGTGCATGATCTTAAGTTTTGTTCTGACACTTTCCTGAGAGACCTGCGCTGTTATCCCCCTTGTTTCATAGATGAGACAATTAAAATTGGGAAAGTTTAATTATTTTCTCAGGGGAGTAGATGCAGTGGCTTAGACTTTCAACTTGAATTTAGCTTCTCTACAAGTGGTCTTACCATTCCTTGAATATTAGACTATATGCTCTTCACTCATTCTTTCATTGTTGCTATTGATATTTTTGTTAACTCAATTTCTTTAGGATTTAGCCTAATTTTCTTCTCTGAGCACTCTTTTATAATTACTATTTTCTCAGCATTTTTTCCAACTGATCATTAACTTTTAGGTTTTTTTTTTTTTTTGTGGTACTGAGGATTGAATCCAGAGGCATTCTACCTCCAGACTACACATCAGACTGATTTTATTTCATTTTTAAAATTTTGAAACAGAGTGTCACTGAGGGTCTCGATAAATTGCTGAGGCTGTCCTCGGACCTACAATCCTCCTGTCTCGGCCTTCCAAGTAGTGGGGATAGCTCTTAGTTTTTTATATGTATGTCTATCTGGCCTTTTATTTTATTTTTATTATTTTATTTTCCGGGCTGGGGGATTGAACTTAAGAGTGTTCTACCTCTGAGTTCCCCAGCATTATTTTATTTTTTACTTTAAACAGCATCTTACTAAGTTCTTGAGAGCCTTGCTAAGTTGCTAAGTCTGGTATTGAACCTGGGATCCTCCTGTCTCAGCCTAGTACCAGGATTACAGGTGTGGGACACCATGCCCAACTTACCTGGCCTTTTAAACTTAACTGTGAGTTACCCTTACTCTAGTGCTGAGTAAAAGAAATTTTATTAGTCAAATGGCCATTCAATGATATGGGTGATTCTATTTCGTCACTCATATAATAGAACAGAAAGAGGCAGCTTGCTGGGACTCATACCAATAAATGAAGGGGAATTAGAAACATTGTGTTTAGTATATAGAAGACAAAGGTCTCAACCAGAAAGATATTCTTCAACATTTCAGATTTATAAGCAAGCACTTATAAATAGACTTCACATTGCTAGAAACCCCAGTGAACATCCTTCGGTATAAAAATATTTTATCTCAAGCTTAAAAAGAAAGGAAACAAAAAACAAATCAGTGAAGAAAGCTTAAGCGATTTTTAAAAAGTGAACATATGGAAGAAAGAATGAGATTAGAAAGCTCCAAAGCAAGGAACGTTCAACAGCAAAGTCGATGCAGGTGCTTTTCTACAATGGAGCTACCTCCTAATAAGGTCACCGTAAGATGAAAGTATGGTAAGCAGAGAATGCATTTAATACCCCAAGAAACCCATCATAAAGTTGAAAATTCTTGAATAGAATCACTGTAAATTGGAGACCATCTCTGTCTTAGAATAAATTAGTGCATTAATGTATAATTACAATGAACCAATAAAATATAAATGTGTATATTTATATTTTTACACACACATGCACACACACACACACACACACACACACCAGAAACACTCTAAAACTTACAAGTGGAGGCCCACAATGTGTATTGGCAAATTAAAGGCCCTTGGTGAAAATCTGTTTACTAGGTGCTGTGTGTTGACTGTGTCCCCCCAAAGCTCGTGTGTTGGAAACTTGGCCTCAAGTACAACAGGGTTGGGAAGTGGTAGCTTTAAGAGATCATCAGGACATGAGGGTGTTGCTGTTCCAAATGCGTACTGCACTTTTGAGGACTGCATTCCTAATGGAAGGATGAGTTTGGCCCCCTTCCTTCTTTTCTCTTTTGCACATACTCTCTGGACCTGGTACTTTCATCTACAGGATGGTGTAGCAAGAAGGCCCACGCCAGAGCAACTTCTCAAGGTTGCACTTTCCAGCCAGCAGAACAGTAAACCAAATAAGGTTCTGTCCATTATAAATCACCCAGGCTGTGGCAATCCATTGTAGCAGCACAGCATGGACTAAGATATCAAGGTTTAAGAGAGTATTTCTAAAATATATTTGAGAAATATGTGCCTCATAATCCAAGTTAGTATATATTGAGATTTCTCATGGCCTTCTGAGAACCACTGCTGCATGCCATATGCTAATTTTAGACTGGCCATGAAATACATCTTGGTGGCCTTGTGGCTCAAACAGACCAAAGATCTGGAAACACAGAGGATGGAAGTGGATGTTCTTTGTGTTATCATAAATATTGTCAAGATTTAGTAGTACATGTCACAAAACAAATGTATTATTTATTCATTTCACAATAAATGAAAGTTCAGAAGATATAAAAATGTATGAAGTAAAGCCAGGCATGGTGGTGCATACCTGTTTTTGGGAGGCTGAGACAGAAGGATTACAGGTTCAAGACCAGCCTCAGCAACTTAGTGAGATTCTCAGCAACCTATCAGATTCTGTTTCAAAACAAAAAATTAGCTGGACATAGTGGCATACACTTGTAATCTCAGTACCTAGGAGGCTGAGACAGGGGGATTGCAAGTTCGTGGCCAACCTCAGCAACTTACAGAGGTCCTTCATAACTTAGTGAGATCCTGTTTCAAATAAAATAAAATAAAATAATAAAATAAAATAGGGCTGGGAGTGTAGCTCACAGGTAGAATGCCCCTGGGTTCTAATCTTAGTAACATAACACACACACACATACACACACACAAAATAAAAAGGGCAAGCATATATATATATATATATACACACACACACACAAAATAGAAAGGGCAAGTGTAGCTCAGAAGTAGAATGCCCTTGGGTTCGACCCCCCAGTATTGCCACCACCACAACAAAAATGTGTGAGTGAAAAATCTTTCTAGTACTCCTGTTCTACAGTCACATAATTTACTTCTCTGAAAGAAAACAATGTTAATTTCTTATAATTTTTCCAGAGTCACTTTATGCATATGTAAGCACTTAGAGGCTTAAGTATTTAAAAATTCCTTTAAAATGCAAATAATAATATACTACTCTAATCTGCTTTTTAGACTTTTCTTGGGGAGGGTTCCTAGTGATATATTTGTAGGCTAGTCCAAATACAAAAATACATTTGTATTTTTTTCTTTCCTTTTCTCTTCTCACCTCCCCCTTATTTTTTTGCTTATAGCTCCACACATTTACCTTTTGAACAGATATTTACTGATGAAATTTTGCTTTTCCTATTTTTTCTTGTTATAAACAATACTGCAGCAAACAGCTTGAACATGCGTCACTTTTTATGTGTTCCAGTATATCTGTAAGATACAGTCGCCCAACTAAAACTGTTGAGTAAAAATATGTACCTTCATAATATTCATGGATATTACTGTGTCAAATTGCACTTGAGATAGTAGTAGTTAACACCTACATCAGTTTAAGATTTGCCTGGTCCTCATTATCACCACACAGTGTCTTATCAAGATTTTGATCTTTGTCAACTTTATAGGTTAAATAATATACACATATATATTTATACTTATGTATATTTATACTTATATACATATCAGAGTAATTCTAATTTTTACTTCTCTTCTGATAAGTCAGCCTGCTCATTTTTTGTTTTTTTAAGTTTTGTAAAACAATTTAATAAAGTTGGAAATAATCATCCAAATGTTATGTAAAAACAAAGGTTACAAAATTTTATATTTATTTATTTGATTATTTATTATTTATTTATCTTTTTTTTTGGCGGTACTGGGGATTGAACCCAGGGGCATTCTACCTCCTAGCTACTTGCCCCAATACTATTTTTTATTCTTTATTTTGAGACACGGTCTTACTAAATTGTGGAGGGCCTCACTAAGTAGCTGAGGCTGGCCTCAAACCCGAGTCCTCCAGTCTCAGCCTCCCAAGTACTAGGATTACAAGCATGTACCACCACATCAGGCTCAAAGCTTTATATTTAATGTGAGCCCAACTTTATTAAGCCACATACACACATATTTAAAAAAAAGCTTAATAAAAGTTATCTATGGGTTGAAAGATAATGAGTCATTTAAAATTTTCATTCTTTAGGCCTTTTTGCACTTTATAAGCTATAGACTTCTTGAGAGCTATCTTTATTTTTGTAATTGTCAGTTCATATTCTTTGCCAACTTAAATTCAGTAATTGGTCTTAATGATTTGTATGAACTATTCATATATTAGGAAAATTAGTTATTTATTTTGGATGTGAGTGGCAGCCATTATTTTCCAGCTTCTTATTTGTTTTTTGACTTTGTGATAATTTTTTTACTTTGTGATTTTTTTTTAACCATGGAGTATCTTTTTATGTAATTTATTTTATCTTTATTTTAATAATTTATTTTATCTTTGTTTTTCTTTTATGTATTTAGAAAGAGCCCTCAGCAATTTAGTGAAACCGTGTTTCAAAATAAAAATTAAAAAGAGCTCGGGATGTAGTTTGGAGGTAGAATGCCCCTGGGTTCAATCCTTGGTATGCCCTGCTGCCCCTAAATAATTTTGAAATTTCAAAAATTTCTTATAGTATTTAAATTCTTTTTAAGAAACAGTCTGTCTGTGATCCATTTGATACTTTTCCTGGTAGAGCATGTAGGAAATGCATCTGAATTTGTCTGTTTATACTTGGCTATTTATTTGTTCTAATACCATTTATTGAATAATCCATCATTTCATTGATTTACATAGTGCTTTAATCATATATTAGAGTCTCCTTTTTTTCTGGACATCTATCCTGCTTTGTTGTCTATTTACTGCTTTGAATATATTAGCCTCATAATATGTTTATTATCTCATGGGTTTAATTCTCATTGTTTTTTCAGTTTTGCAATGTTTGTGGCTATTTTGATTTATTTTTCCAGATAATATTTACAGTTTGCCCCAAAATTTTTGGCATTTTTGCCAAAATCACACTAAATTCAGATTATGGTTTATTATTTATTATCTCAGATTTTATGTTTTTTTTCTCTTCCTGACTTCATGATCTTATTGTTATAGTAATTTTTCAGTTTCATCTTTTGTTTTTACTTGTACAATCATCAACAGATAGTGATACTTCCTCTTCTCTCAATTTTCAAAAATAATTTATTTTTCTTTTCTAATTGTATTGAATAATATATAGGGACATTGTTAGCATCTTTTATCTCTTTCTTGAGTTTAATGGAAATAAAAGTGTTTCCTTTTTAAGAATAATGCTGGCTATTAAGTTGAGGTAGATAAGTTTTGTCATGTTAAGAAATTATTCATCTATTTTTATTTTAGGATTTTAAAAATAATTAAGAATGGATGTTGAATTTTATTCTTTTTATTATTTATTTTGTTATTTTTATTCTTTATAATTACATGACTTTTCTTTATTGTGTTAGTAGTATAGTAAATTATATTGATAAATTTTCCAATACTAAATCATCTTTATTTTTGTGGAAAATGTTTGTTAAAACTTTATTTACTATTTTTGCATGAATATTGGTAAATGATGTTAGTTTCTAGTTTTCTGGTAAGACAATTTTTTTTGTTGAGTTTCAATAGCCACACTATATTAACTTCATAAAAACAAATTTGAAAGCTTCCTTTAACTTTTAAGCTACCAAATAATTTGCATAATCTTGGAATTATCTACTCTTACAAAGTCTATAGAATTCCTTTGTGAATTTTGCATCTGATCCTGGCCCTTTTAGGGGAGTGGCTTTGATAACTTTCTCTAGGTTAACAATGCTGACTATTCCTTTAGGATTTTCTACCTCTCTTGGAGTCAATTTTAATAAATTACATTTTTCTAGGAGCATTTACTTATTAGGGTTTTAACCTCTTATATAGAGCTGAACAAGATAGAGTTTCTTAAGAGTACTAATATACACATAGTACTACAATTCCTCCAACTTGTGGTTCCTTTTCTTTTATTTTTTGCCTTTTGTCTTTCTTTCACAATTATTTAAGCTTAACAATACTGGTTTTACTGTTTTTTTTCCAATGAACCAACCAATTGTATTCATTTTAATTTTCCTTTTCTGATCTTTATTAGACTAATGTCTCATGAATTGTTTTCCTTCTGAATTTCTTAGATTTATTTCATAATGATTCTTCTAAATTATTGGTTGAGATATATATTTTTTAACATGACTTCTTCTTTAAATCTACTCATCCAGGCTCTTTCTGGCTAGGTTGATATAACAACAACTCCACAATGTACTACTTGCCTTGTATGCTTTATTATCTGTGCTTCTCTGCTAGACTAGAAGCTCTGTAATGACCAGAATCCTGTTTGTTTTGCTTAGTACTGTGAACACAGTACCTCAAATAGTATCTGTCATATGGTTGTTCATATAGTTGATGCTCAGTCAGTAATAGTCCCACTAATAAATGAATGATTATGCACATGAGACAGACATGAGAAACTTACAGACGAATTGGATAAGGAGGCAGGACAAAGATAGGCCCATGGATGGTTCCTAGAATTCTAGCTCCATCAGGTGAAAATATCATGATACTATTTAATGAGTTAGTGGAAATGGAAGGAGGAATGAATTTGGGGGGAAAAGTTAAGAATCCATGACAGGCATGGTAGCACATGCCTGTAATCCCAGTACTTGGTAGGCAAGATAGGAGGACCATGATTTCAAAGTGAACCTCAGCCATTTAGCAAAACCTTGCTTTAAAATAATTAAAAAAGGGTTGAGGTGTAGGTTGGTGGTAGAATGCCCCTGGGTTCAATCCCCAGCACCAATAAATAAATGATTAAATAAAATCCAGCTTTAAATGAACTGCTTTCAAGATACCTCTCACCTGGAGGTTTCATTATGATTTTTATATTTTAAAACTTTATTAAATTAATTTTAACTATTGCAATTAGCTTCTTCCGCTGACATTCAAGGATCATCAAATATTTGAAGAAAGGCTCAACCTTGAAAGAAAGGAAATTATAATGTGTAGAAAAATGGTACCTGCATTAAGAAGTACTTTTTATTGAAATATTGGAAATGTAGAAGATATTGGTTGTTTAGCAAGTTTTCTTTTTCTTTTTTCTTTTCTTTCTTTTTTTTTTTTTTTTTGCGGTACTGGGGATTGAACTCAGGGGCATTTTACCTTTGAGCTATACCCCCAGTCCTATTTTTTATTCTTTATTTTGAAACCGAGTCTAAGTTGTGGAGTGTCTCACTAGGTAGCTGAGGCTGGCCGCAAACCCAGATCCTCCGGTCTCAGTCTCTCGAATGCTGAGATTACAAGCATGCGCCACCATGCCTGGCTGTTTAGCAAATTTTGTAATGGAAGAATGAAGGAATATCTTTCCAATGGCTTCTGCCAAAGAATTTAAGGATATCAGTTAAAAAATGGGGTGAGCCGAAAGAGATTGGAAGTTTGGGGACTGAGGAAACGATGTGAGATAGTTATTTTAGTTAGTGAATGAGTGACTTCTCTAGGGAAATACAGGCTAGAAATGCTCAATGATGCTATTCATGTGAGCAGATGGTGTGAGTTTGTGGGAACATAAGTTTATCCAGTTATGAAATGTTCTGAAGTAACATTCAGTTGCTTAGAAGCAAATGCAAAGTGTTGGTTGGGTTCATCTACACATAAAATTATTCCACACTATGGGGTTGAAGAGGAAGAAGAGACAGAAATTTATACTGTGATTAATTTGTGTAAAATTATATTGGGAAAAATTCAAACATTCTTCAGTAGAGGGAATGTATAAAAAACCTCCATGTACCTGAAATCTTTTTGGAAAAAGAACTATCAACAAATGACTGCTCTAAACATCTCCACTTTCCACTACTTTGTCCTCTATTGGATCATTTCAAAGAAAATTTCAGACATAGTCTTTTTTTTTCTGTCAATACTGAAAGTATTTTTAAGGATGTGAGCATAAAGAATGACTAGCAATCCAAAAGTGAATATGAAAGAAACTGAAGAAAAGAGGAACCTGAAAGGATAGAGGGGTGTGAATAGATTGCAAGCCCATCATTTTTTCGTGACAACAAATTAAGTGGAAAATGTGAAGTAGTCTTAGAAGAATCAGATGCTTAATTTGTGATTTTAGAAGTTTGCATTTTTTAAAATACAAACTGACAGTGAGAGATTGAATTAACAAACTGAGGTACACAATGACTTCACTGACATCTCTTTTATTCATCCAGTTCTTTTCCTGATAAATCCATAAAACCTCTTAAAAATTTTATATTAGTGCATGTATGTTCTAAATAGTTGAAATAATGCAGAAAGGCAAAAACCAAAGTACAAATGTTTCATGTATCCCAGATAAAAATGCCACTACTTAGAAGTCTTCTGTTCACAATTTTTGGAACATTATTTCAGAAACTGTATACATGTATATAAATAAACTCATATATATATATATATATATATATATATATATATATATATATATATTCTGTAAAAACAGAAAGCTAAATGGAGTAATGAAATATCTTCTTTTGTTTTTTGACTGAGTAACATATTAGAAATCTCTTACCCCTTATGTATTCACTTAACATGTTTTAAAAATGTCAACATAATTTTCCATCTTGGATACACAAGTCCTCTCATTGATGAACAGTGCTGCAAGGAAGATCCACTTGCATATTGTCCTAGTCAGAATTCTCATAACTATAATCCAAAGACCTCAGCACATAATTTAGAGAAAGATTTATTTGCTCACAACTTTCAGAGATTTTGGCACTTAGGACATGAGGGCAGTGGGGAGCAAAGAGAGGGAGAGAGCATGGCTTTGCTCTTATATAATAAAGGCTGGAATAAAGAGAGAACAAGTTAGGGGAGGAGGAACCATATATAACCTCCAATGCCACATTCCCAGGGACCCACCTTTTCCAGACACACCCTACCAGCCCAGGCCATCACCAAATAAACCCATTACCCTGAGTCTGCATGGATATTTTCAGCTGTTTAATGTCTACTCAGTATAGTAGGTTTTTGAGCATGTTGCAAGCATTTTCATTTTCTCAGTAACGTACAGTAGTGATGTCAATTTGCAGCCCCACTTTTGGGTCTCCTACACTAATTAGGACTTTGGCCTGATGTCTCTCCCTGTCAGTGCAGGCACCGAATGCCTCTCATGCCTCTCACACTGCATGCTTGGGTCTGTGAACTCTCCACAGGAACTCTCCACACTGGGCTGGACCCAGTGTAAGCCCTTGACTCCACGCTTTCCACAGGCCCTGTGTCTGCTTTTTTTTCTCTCTCTCTCTGTTTACACAGGTGGCAAGTGTCCAGTGTAATCACTGGGCGATCTTCAGAGGCCCTGTAAGGACTCTGTGCCCTGCATGCTATGGGCTTCTCCCACACCTCTGCTGTGCACAGCAGCAGCCTCCAACCCAACCACTGCAGGGGTGGACTGCAAAGCCTCAGATCCCTCAAGTCTATTGCTTGCCACGCAGTTCCCTGGGACTGGGCTGTGAAGTTACAGTTGAGTGCCACTCTGACTCTCTTCAGGGAGAGGTGGGCTGAGCCACCTTTGCTGCATTCTGGCCTCGCCTCGGGCAGTCAGATTTCTGTCAAACGTGGAGTCAGGTGCCAACCATTTACAATGTGAAGATCTGCAGCTGCTACTTCAGGTCAGGTCGTTGGCTTCCTTGCAGGGGATTTTTAGAGGCCACAGTGCTAGTAGTCCCTGCACAGTGCGGTCAGTGAAGATGGCCAAGAAGGCGTGATCAGCACTGGCAGTATTCCCTAAGTGCAGCACACAAGGGGCACTTTGCTATCTCCTGTTCTGTCTTCTGGGTTTTGCTCCACTGTGGTTCAAAGAAGCTGCCTTCATGGTGGTTGCATTTTGAGTTTTATAGAGACTGAGATGTACTGACTCTTGCTGAGGTCCAGCCCTTCAGGCAGTGGAGTCAGGGGTCCTTCGATGGGTGTGGAATGAGACAAGGTTGCGAGAATATGCTCACACCGAATGCAGTGTAGAAGCTTATCTGTTTGTTGCTTGTTAATAGCTGTTTTTATACTATATTTTTTGCAGTGAGGCATATAGAACACGAATTTTTATAGTCTAAAGGTTGAGTAAGTACGTCTTTAACTAGAAAAGCCATTTCCCATGACACCATATTTAGTGGGGTTAAGAAAACAGTAAAGGTTACAAAATACAATACGTATATAAACATTCTTTTAGTACAAAGCAGTGTTAAAGGTTAATGACAAATAGCCTAAACCCATTAGTTTAAATCTTTACTATTTGTTTAGCTCCTTTAAGCAGTGGTCTTATCTCTTTCTCAGGCAGCTAGAGAGTTAATGTATCCTATGAAGTTCCAGGGAGACAAGGTGGATGTAGACAAAGACTATCTTTCTTAAAGCCTTCTTTACCCATAGATATAATAGTAGACCTAAATCTCTTTGGATTATTTATTTTGTTTCTATACCTGTGTGCTGAGAGGGAATATAAGGCTGTTTAATAACTAAGCTTGCAAAGCCCATTTCCTGACTAATGTTTGTATGTGGCTAATGAATTTCTTATGGGTTGTCTTGAGGCATGGATTTTTCAGCTAATATTGAGAAATCACAATCCATCTGGTCACCTTGTGTTTCTAAGAAATTTTCCTTTACAATTAATGTGAAAGCAAAACCAAAAACACCCCAAATTTCCAGAATATAACAATGCAAAGTGGGATATGCCACACATTCTTTCTTTTTGAATCATCTGTCTTGCAGGACTCCAGCAGACTGAGCCTTGCTCAAGATCCAGCTATTAAGGAGTTGGGGCAGATTTTCTCAGTCACCATCTTGCAATTCTCCAGGTCACTCCCTTTTAAGAAGTTACTGAAACAGTTGTGTGGGTTCCCTCAGGCAAAACCATCATATTTTGAGATCTCTCTCATTGACATCATGTTTATTTATCTGAAAGGTCAACGTCTATCTGTACTTTTCAATTTGAGAAAGGTTTAAGTTTTCTCTCACTTGTCACTGTCAGGTTAGAATGTTTCCTGGATCATTAGGATGGATCCTGTTTCAACTTTTGTAAACAGGATCTTCTCCTTCCCAACTTCCTCTGGTTCACTTGGACCCATGAAATATATTCTTGTGTTTGTGTTCTCTGGATAACCTAATGACTTTGGTTCCTATTTATATCAATATCCCCAAACTGTCATGTTTCTAATTTTCCATGACAAAATTGGTCATAAATTGTTCTATGCCTCATACTTTTGTTTAAATTATGTTCTGAGAATTTTAATATAGTGCATAAGAGTGCCTTCAATAATTTTTCAAGTTGTATATTTATTTAGTTTTATAAAGAAACAATAATTTATTAAAGTTGTTTTGAAATTGGTAGATCCTTTTCAGAATTTTCTTGTTGTGAATGCACTATAATGAAAAAAAATCCTTTTCATATATAATTTGCAAGCTTCTAGGCTTATCTGCAGGGCCAATTCCCAGAATTAGAAATGCTGGATCAAAGAGAAAAATATTTTTAAATTGTTTTGCCAAATGTGGGATAGCGTCATAGTGTGATACTGTTTTTTTCCATCAATAAAAAAAATGTGTGAGAGGCTCTTTACCCCCAAAGGATCACCAACAGAGAGTTGTTTATGTTTAGGCATTTTGTCCATTAGATATGGGAAGAATATTACAGTGTATTTGACATATTTATTGCTTTAATTAAGAACTAAGGGGTCTCATATGTTAAAGTGATTATTTTTTCCTAAAGGTGGTTTTATTCACTTGGTCCAAGGCAGAAAAACACAAATCAAAGCTGTATTTTAATGCACCACCTCCGAGCTACACCCCCAGCCCTATTTTATTCTTTGTTTTGAAACAGGGTCTCACTGAGTTGCAGAGGGCCTCACTCAGTAGCTGAGGTTGGCCTCGAACCCGGATCCTCTGGTCTCAGCCTCCCAAGTACTGGGATTACAAGCATGAGACACCATGTCCAGCTTGGACAGAATATCAGTTGAAGTAAATGATTTAAATATGTTTTTCTTAAATATTCTTTGTATTTAAAGACTTTTTGTCTATATTTATATTACTGCTAAAAAATTCTGAGTTGATTGGACAGTTGTTCTTTCAGAACTGTGAAGAAGATGCCATCCCATTTTCTAGGACTCCCTTTGTTTCTGTTTTCAAGTTGGTTTCATTCTTATTGTGGACCATTTGGAGGTAAAAATGTTTTTTTTTGTTGTTGTTGTTTCTTGAATAAAGTTTTCTCCTCATCTCTGATTTTCAGTAGGCCCATTATTCAATGTTGTCCTCAATGTGATTTTTTTTTGCATTTATTCTGGTTCAATATCTTGTTGTTTTTGTGTTTTCATAAATTATTTGATGTCTTTTGTCAAATTTAGAAAACTCTAAGCCAGTATATCTTCAAATATTACTCTTTCCCACTCACTGTCACTTCTACTTCTGACACACGTATTGCAAATATTCTACTCTTCACCATATTCCATATATTTCTGTATTATTTATCTTTATTTTCCCTGTAATTTATTATGATTATTTTAAGAACCTACCTTTAGTATTACCAGTTCTCTCAACAGTTTTAATCTCAGCTATATTTTTCAGTTCTATAATTTCTACTCTATTACTTTGAAAGTAACTTTATTTTGTAATAAAACCAAAGAACTGGATAATATATAGAAATCTATAACTTGAAAAATAGAAGTCATCTATTCCTTGATTCCTTCACCTCAAATAAAAAGCAGCTGAAGTAATTAATTCTTTTCAAATGCTTTCAGAATTTTCCTGTGGATTTGTTTATCTTGACCATTTTCTAGGAGTGAAAGTTATAAGCAATCATCTCTTCTTATGAATCTATTCATATACTATCAGTAGTCCTTTATTCAAAACTCCTGTGTTCATCCCTATTAATTTTATGTCTTGGAGGAAAGGAAAACATGGTTTCTTTCTCAGAGTAAACCTCATAGTTCAGCTTTTTCCTTCATCTATATTTTGACATTGCCTTGGTTTACCCTAAACCCTCCAGTGGACTTCAGCCTCCCCACCTCCAGAAACTATTTCATATAGTCCTCAACAAATCTAAACACTTTTTAACATAGGACTGACTTTTACAAACTTTATTTCTCCTATACATTTTTCTGGTCCCATCCACTCAGTAAACTTTCCCCTTAAGTGGAGAATGTCTGGCTGAAGGGTATTGGGGGCAGATAACACAAGCTGAGACCAGCTGTTACTCCTCGGCAGCTGGACTGTCTTCCTTACAAAATCAAACCTTCTACCCAGCGATATCCATTTTTAAGTCTTAATTAATTCACATAATTAAAAACTGGGCACCTATTATGTTTCTGGGATATTTTAAGACCTCAAAGTTTCTTTTAACCAAATGAAAACCTATTGACTTGGCAGTGGTGACTGGGAAAGTAAATTACATTTTGAAAAACTGGAAGAAAATACAATATCCTCTCTTGACTTTGTGTCTCAGAGACAGACATAGTTCCACACTGGGGACAAGGAAGAGTAAACATGTTGAAGGTACTGAGGTTGTTTATCTGTTGAGAAACTCTAAAGGGGAAATAAGGTATGAAAATCAACTTGGAGCTGGGCGTGGTGGCGCATGCTTGTAATCCCAGTATTTTGGAGGCTAAGACCGGAGGATATGGGTTCGAGGCCAGCCTCAGCTACCTAGTGAGGCACTCCACAACTTAGCGAGACCCTGTTTCAAAAAATAAAGAATAAAAAATAGGGCTAGAGGTATAGCTTGGAGGTAGAATGTCCCTGAGTTCAATCCTCAGTACTGAAAAAAAAAAAAAAAAAAAAAGTCAACTTGGGGAAGGCCCAAATAAAAGTGAACATCTGCCATGCCAAGAAATATCTCTTTGGTGAAAATTATCATTGTGGATTTTCTCAGCATATTTGTATAAAATAAAGGCAACGTTTTTAATAATTAACAAACCACTGTTACCTGTATGATAGCAAACACCAAAAGAAAAGAGATTATGATAGTTCATTGAAATGAGCTAATAATCCTGTAACAAGGAACAAATTACTTCAGGAGTTATTTACTCTGCATGGGAACATAATTTGTATAGTGTAAAAAAGAGTATATGGAAAACATTGGAACAAGTCATATGGTCCAACTTTTTTCCCATTTCTGTGGCCCTGTGCTAGTCATCTGTGATAAGCAAAATAAGTTACCTGGGATGTTTATACCTTAATCATGCCTGAAACCTGAAAATATGTTATTTTACAAGGAAAAAAGGACTTTAGAGTTGTGTCTGAAATTATTGATCTTTACATGTAGACATGACTCTGCATTATCCAGGGGGGCCTCATCTAGTCATCCAAATTTTTAAGTGGAGCAACTTTACAGAGAGAGAAAGAGAGACAGAGAGAAAAGAAAGAGAAATGTAAAAAGGATTCAGTGTCCTGGTTCAAGTTGTCATTCTTTTTGCATTTGTGGTTTGATGTGTTTCTGAAATGTAGGGTGTTGTATGCCAGGAGACTGTAAATTCTGCCAAAAATCCAAATGAAGGTGGACCTAGAACCTCCAGAAAGAAATGCAACCCTACTGATGCTTTGATTTTAGTCCATTGAGACTGTGCTGTACTTTTGATCCACAGAACAGTAAGATAATTTCCATTTGTTGTTCCAACTTCTATATTTGTGAGAGTTTGTTATGATCACAACAGAAAACAAATACAACGTCAAAATTTAAAATAATTCTAAAAAAAATCCTGAAGTTTTTTAGTATTTATATCAAAGTGGCTTGAAAAAATTTTTCTAATGGCAGATGATACTGAACTAAGAATGTATTTCCTTTCAGAACACTAACATATTGACTCATTTATTCATTCATTCATATTAAAATTTAAAATCATCTATAAAGCTGGATGAGGAGGTGCATGCCTATAATTCTAGTACTTGGGAGACTGAGATAGGAGGATCACAGGTTCAAAGCCAGTCTCAGTAACTTAGCAATACTCTCAGCAACCAAGCAAGAGACCATTTTTAAAAAAGTGCTGGATGTAGCTTGAGGTAGAATGCAACTGGGTTCAACCTCTAGGACCAAATAAATAAATAAATAAATAAACAAACAAACAAACAAACATATAGACTCTAGACACAGTGCAAAGTTAACTAAGCCATGTCTCTTTGCTCAAGAGCTTTCCTTCTTTAGCCATAACCAGTGAGGATTCTGAGGCCAGATATGATTATCTCAGTTAATTATTATTGCTTACAATGAACTATAAATCTTGATGTATGGCTGCAGCTCCAACATTAAATATACTTAAAATATTAAATGACAATTGAGCCACAATCTTGTCATTATTTTCATTACCAATTTGATGTAAATGATACAAATATGTAGGATTGGCTGAAGAAGTCAACCACCAAATCATTTTGTTAGTGTGTGTGGTACTGAGGATTGAACCCAGGGACATTCTACCTCTGATGTATATGTCCAGCCCTATTTTATTTTGAAACAAGATCTCAATCAGTGGATAGTCTCTCTAATTTTCTGAGGCTGGCCTGGAATCTGCCATCCTTCTGTCTCACCCTTCCAACTACTGAAATTACAGGCATGGGCCATCATACCTGGTTGGCATTAGTAACTTTCCAAGTCTGTCTTACTATAAGGAAAGACAAGGGCATGTACACAGGATGGTTAGGAGACCAGTGCCTCTGAAATTCTGCACATAATTTTTTTTGGCATCAGCTGAGGAGTGGGATATAATCATTTTAGGACCCCAGATGAGTTGACCTTTCAGATAGCTGGGAGGAACAGTTGAATATAGTTGAACAGAAATGGTTGGGACCTTGAACTTTTTACCTCAATTTAATCTTCAACTTCTGGATTGCCTTGGGGACAACTGATTATTCTCTCTCTGGGTACTTTTTCTTTGTCAAATGATGAGAGTAATTCCTGTCTTCTCTCTTCCATCACTCACTAGGGAGTGAATGCTCATCAGATCATGTCTATGGATGTTTCTTGAAAGTTTAGTGTTATAAGAAACCTTGGGATATCTGGACAGATACAGTAGTAAGTTGTTGGGAAAGGACACAGGAGTTTTTGAAGTTGTAGAAAGTTCCTTTTATCCCCCCACAGAGATACCACCAATTAAGGGGAGTTCATCCAAGAGGGAGACTCCAGAGATGAGGAGTCAGGGCAGCAAACCTTCCAGTTCAGGTATCACAGTAATATAGATCATCTCAACAACTTGGTGACCAACTGCAGGTTGGTCCTTGTCAGAATGACATATATTTCTATATGATATACTTTCAGCAATTTTCATTATGAGAGTTTTTTTTTTTCTGCAGAAAGGAAAGAGATTTGTGTTAGAACATAGGACTCCACATGGCTTTATCTCTTATCACTTAGGCTCCACCCAAACCCCACTTTATCCTCCATTCTATGGTAGGACTTGGATTTCCCCCAATGACAAGTTTGTGACACAGCAGTTGCTAGCCAGTCTCCCTTCCCTCACACTGAGTTTCCCAACCACACTTCCTGTCTATCTTGTATCTCGTCCTAATTCCAATACCTTGCTCCTTCAACTTTCTGCCATTTCCTGGTTTCTTTTTATCATTGTGATGTCTCCTAACATTCCACTCTTACATTCAGGATTAGTAGGAAGTGTTCTCACTTACAAAAGGCTGTGATTTGCCAGTAGAAACTGAGTTTAGTACACACACAGGCAGCATAAATGACATGGACTAGAATGTAATTCATGTTCCTAATGATGAAGTTAACTTGAGGAGAAGAAGGTGGGGAAGGACTAAAGAAACTGCTGATTTGGCTGAGGCAACCCTAGATTAACCACTGAGCAAAATGAGCAGTATTTAAAGCACTAAAGGATGGGAATATCCAGGACTTTCCACCAGTTATCATGCCATTTTTTTGATACTGGGATGGAATCCAGAGGTATTTTCCCTCTGATAAACTCCTCAGCCATTTTATTTTTATTTTTACTTTGAAATAAGGTCTCCCTAAGTTGTGGAAGGCCTCCCTTAGTGGATAAGGCTGTCCTCAAACCTACAATCTTTCTGTCTCAGCCCCCCAAGTTCCTGGGATTATAGCCATGTGCCACCACACATGGCAGCCATACTGGACTGCAGTCAACTTTTCTATAATTCTCTTTATGTGCCAAGTTCAACTTCCATCTGCCTTGTTAAAAAATAGGTGTTTTCTTGGCATAATGAGTGTCTAAAGTTTAAGAGTTTGTTTGAAGATAACATCAGGCATCACATTTGTTTCTCTATCTCATGGAGTGGAAGTAAACAGAACTGCCTGGACGTCTTGATTGAACCCATCAGCTGATCTGTGAAATGGATCCCTCTGTTCTTTGTGTTAACAATGTAAGGGCGAAGCTGGCACCGTTGTTAGCATATATTTAGGATATTGGTTGGTCTTCTTACAGTCCAGAGCCAAGGCTGTCTGAATCAGAGCCACCAAAACCTAATAATTTCTCTGCAACCCAGGGGAATATGGAGATTGGAAACACCAGTTTGCCTACTCTCCTGTGGTGAGAAGACAATAACAAAAACCCACCTCAAAACAGAAACTGAGCTGATCATCCCAGCAATCTACTTCCCCAATTTGTGAAAGGTATTTTCTCCCCTACGATTCTCTTTCTGCCTTTGAAAGATGGTAGGACCTGTCTCCCTTGTGTGAGTTCATGAGTAGTTGTGTTTTGTGCAGGTTAGAGCTTTAGGAATGTAAAGTACCATCTTTATTGTGGAAACAAACACACTGAGAGTATGAAAGCCCTTGGGTGACAGGTATTTAGTACCTGTTTTTCCCAGGGGAAGGAATTATAATACTTTTCATTATAGTGTATCTGTAGGTTTCTCCAAATAAGAAAAGATGTCTGCTGGGGCCAGACCCTAGAAGAGAATGGGTCAGGATGTCATCCTGACACTGTGTCCAAGAATCCCTCTGTGCTGCTAAAGCATTTTGAAAGGAAACACACCAAGATCTCTGTGAATGTATATGCATGACTTGGAACATCACTATGATGTATAATTACATGCACTAATAAAAATATATAGGAAAGCATTTAGGTATTATTTATATTTGAATAACTATCAGGTACTATTTGTGTTTCTCTTAGGTCATTTGTGTCCCTGAAACTTTTCCTTCCTTTTATATCTGTTTTCTAAAAAGCCTAAGGGAATCTTGAAGGAATTGAGCCTTGGTGTCAAAGACAGACATGAAGGTTCAGGGATGCAGAATGATCAAAGAACTGAGAAGGGATGGAGAAGGGAAGCATCCACTGGGAAAACTAGTACTTGTCTGATGTTAAGTCTCCCACTTTGATATCACAATAACTGCAGCCCTGCTGCTCCTCTTTATCTATTGTGGCCGATTGAGTGGTCTCTGCCTCCACCTCATTACTGTGTGTGTGGGGAGGGGTTGCAGGGGGAAGGGGAGAGGAAGCATAATGCAATGTCACTCAGCCTTATTTATCTTTGTTTTTTGTTTCCATTTTTCATTACTTTTCTCTCTTTCCATTCTTTTTTTTTCTTCCTAATCTACCTAGCTCCTTCTGGTGACACAGAGTCCTGCCCTCATGGTTAAAAGCAGTTTTCTTTTTCATAACACCATTTCTTTGATTTTAGAATGGAACTCCTAACATGTACATTCCAAACAGGGTTGAACCTGAGGTTCAAGGTGAATGCATACAAAAACACTTGTAGATGCAGTATCTGGGAAAGCATTATACTTGTTTTGAAATATATAATCAGCATGTCCACCAACATCCTTTATTATAGTAAGTCTTTTCTTTTTTTTTTTTTCCTGCCATTACGAACTCTCAAGCCTTTATTATCACCATGCATTTATCCATGTTGTTTGTGAAAGTGAGTTTGAGCTCAGTTTCTTTATTTGGCTTTACCAATTTACGAACTGAAATGGTCTGGGAAATTATGTTCTCTCTGGATATGGCCAAAGAGGCAAAAACCTGAAATTAGATGAGAATCCAGGACTGAGTTATCCTGGTAGTAGGGGCGGAGGCAGTAGGGGGAGGAAATTTGTAGGAGAGACAGAGATTAGTGCTTTCCCAACTTTTCCATATCAGGATTCACCAAATGTAACTCACACTGAAGGGGCTGTGTGTCTAGTCAAGACATATCTATCTGATAGGAAGAGGAAAATGGAGGCCAGAATTACAGGTCAGAGTTCTAGTCCACTAATGATGGAACTAGGATGGAAAGCTCCTTTCCCTTCATCATGGATTCTCAGTTGATCTCCATGCTGATGTATGGGGCAAGAAAGGAGTTTTTTTTTGCCCAGTCTACTTGAGTTCAGTGTTCTCCCTCTTCTATTTTTTTCTTGTGGAATCATCTCAGAATTCACAAAATCTCCTTTTCTTGTACTAGTGAAACTAGCAGGATATGATAGCTTAGGAGTCTGAAAAATTTGCCATACCAGTGAAACAAGATTTAATATTATGTTTGCCTTTGCTCAGTTTTGTCAACTCAGTTCCTCAGGCTTAAATAGAGGGGGACCTAAAAGTCAACCAAAAAAGGTTGATTACCAACACAGATGCATTTTGTGCTACCCCATGTCTCCCATCCTCTCTGCCTCTCAGAGAAATGGCTGGGTTTGTGGGGTACTCCTTCTTTCAAAAATCTCCAGGACCCCATTTCCATATGCAACATCCTTCTTCCTTTACATTTAGTCAATGACATGTCTGTGTCTCCTAGGTTTCTCCTAAAATATTTCTGGCACTTAATCCTTTCTTCTTGTCCAAAGATATGGTCTCCTTCTAATGCCTTTGTCTCCCATTAGGAGTTGGAATCTGGTATTTCCTTTTCCTTGCTTTGGCAGATAGTTATAGGTTTGGAGATTAGCTTTATCATAGCATGGGTCTTGCATATAGAAACAGCTCAAAAAGGTGGAGTTCAGGATCCTCTTTCTTCCTTTGCTTAGAGAAAACTGCTCAGGTCTTCTAGATCCTGACAACAATATATAGGTATATAGAGTTCCGTTGCCTATGAAGGTATAGTACTTTGCAAGTCAACAATAGTGACCAAGGCTACAGCCCCTCGTATACAATTCAAATATCTTCTCCAATGTTTATTCCACAAAGATTGACCAGGAACATATTTGTACCCATGATTTACATTTAGAAGAAAAGGATGAAAGTAGTACACCAGGGTACATCAGGGTAGAAAACTAAATTTAAACTCAAAGGTTTTGCAGAACATGGGTTTCATATCCTCCATAACACATTATGAAGAGAAAGAGACTAAGAGACATAAATAGTAAGTATATCCATGATGTGTCCCTTGGTGCAAGACAATGATCTGTGAGAGCAAGATATGGGTTTCTGTGTTGGGAAAAGGGTCTTTCCTGGATGATTGTCTATAGCAAGGAGAAAGGATGACTTAATCACCTTCCTGAGCCATGCTGGTACTACCATGTCCTGGGGAAAATGCCTTGGCAGGGCCCTGGTAATGATACTGCTGGTGCTTCAGCAAAAGTTCAGGCTCTCTGACTACCTCCAGATACCTTGTCAGTAGCAGTATGGTTACAAAAAACTAGGACATGTAGGCACCTGCACCATGGGAATCAGAGCCCAGCAGTGGGAATTTTTTCTTACCAGTGCTTAAGCACAAGATGCTATATGGCAGTGTCCTTGGTATGCAGAACACCACATACAGAAAGGCAGGTCTCATACAACCATGAGACAGGTTCCTTGAGGTATTCAACTTTTCCAGGAATGGCAGGATGACTATATTGGCCCTCTTCAGATGGATCAGGGGCTCTAGTATATTCTGATGTCTGTAAATACAGCTACAGGTTTGAGTTTTGCCTGTCCTGTAGCACTGGCTGACTAACAACATACTATAGCCTCCCTTAAACAGTTTTTAGCAGTCAGCTCTTAGTAGTGGCAATGACAGAGATACTCATTTTACAGACCAACAGGTACAGATCTGTGCTAAAGGCAATGACATACATTGGCAGTTGTGTGTTCACTCTTGGCCCCAAGCAGCCAGAATGATGGATGCTTTAATGGACTCCTAAAAAAAAAAAAAGCTGAAGACCTTGATTCTCACATTGTAGTCCCATATTCAAACACAGATCTCCTTCCTCTCTACAGAAAGGAACAGCTGAAGTTGTATCGCATAAGGAAATATGCCCTTCTGATGAGGAATTGTACCCTACGGTTGGTAACCAAGTGGTTCAGACACTCTGCTTTACTGTGACACCCTAACCTGGAAGGTTTGCTGCCCTGACTTGTCTTTCCTGGAGTTTCCCTCTTGGAGGAACTCCTCCTTGAGTTTGTGGTATCTCTGTGGGGGATAAAAATTAACTTTCTTTAACTTCAAAAACTTCTATCTGTGTCCTTTCCAGACAACTTATTACTGTATCTGCCCAGATATCTCAAGGTTTCTCACAGCACTGAACTTTCACAGACAAGCTCTTATAATATTCACTCCCTAGTGAGTGAGGAGAGAGAAGACAGGAAGTATTTTCATCATTTGACAAAGAAGAGAAAGTGCCCAGAGAGAGGATAAGCAATTATACACAGGACAACACAGAACATTGAAGGTAAAATTGAGGGAAAGAGTCCAAGTTCTCTACAATTTCAATACAACTATATCCACCTGCTCCTCCAAGCTATCTGAAAGGTCAATCCACCTGAGGTCCTAAAATGATTATATCCTACTCCTTATAGTCGGTGCCAAGAAAAGATGCACAGAATTTCAGATGTATTGAACTTTAACCATTCTATATCCATTCCCTTGTCTTTCCTCACAGTAAAGCTGACTTACAGCCCATGCCTGTAATCCTAATATTTGGAAGCGTGAGACAGGAGGATTACAGGTTTAAAGCCAGGCTCCACAATTTAGTGAGACCCTCGCCAACTTATTGAGAACTTCTTTCAAAATAAAATAGGTTTGGGGTATAGATCAGAGTAGAATGCCCCTGGGTTTCATTCCCAGTACCCCCTTCTCTCCCACACACACTAACAAAATGATTTGGTGGTTGGATTTTTCATCCAGTCCTACATATTTGTATCATTTGCATCAAATCAGAAATTAAAGTAATGGCAGGTTTGTGTCTCAGTTATTTAATATTTTTTTAAAGACATCTAATCTGGGAGTTGGAGCCATCCATCTAGACTTGTAGATTGTTCTGTAAATGGTGATTATTATACATTAACTGAGCTATTCAATTCTGGTCTCAAAATCCTCACTGGGTAATGACTGAAGAACATATGCTCATGGGCTAAGAGATTTGGCTTAGTTAACTTCACACTATGTCTAGATCATATCTGATTTTACAATTTGTTTATTAATTTATTTTTGTGGTCCTGGTGATTGAACCAGGAGTGTTCTACATCCAAGATACACCCACAGACCTTTTTATTTTGAAACAGTGTCTCACTAGGTTGCTGAGAGTCTAAGTTGCTGAGACTGGCTTTGAACCTGTGATTTTCTTGTCTCAGCCTCCCAAGCATTGGGATTACAAGTGTGTACCACCACATCATCTTTATATCTGATTTTAAATGAATATTAGTCTATATGAATGAATAATTAAGTAAGTATATAAATGAATGAATTTTTATTGTGGAAGGAAATACATTCCTGGGTCAATGGTATCAATCACTAGAAATCTTTTTTAAAGCCCACTTTAATATAACTTCTGAGAATCTTCAAGTTTCTTTATGAATTTGTTAAATTTAGAAGATGTATTTGTTTTCTGTTGTAATTAAAACAAACTCTAAAAATATTGTGGCTTAGGACAATAAACACAAATTATCTTAATGTTCTGTAGAGCAAAAGTCAACATGTTCTCAATGGACTGAAATCAAAGCATCAGTAGGGCTGCTTTTCTTTCTGGAGGTTCTAGGTCTACTTTAATTTGGATTTTTGGCACAAATTCAGTCTACCAGCATATATTCCCTTTACATTTCAGAAAGACATCAAACCATAAATACAAAAAGGATGAAAACTTGAACCAGGACACTGAATCCTTCTTGTGTTTCTTTCTTTCTATAAAATTACTCCACTAAAGATTCTGGATGATTAGATTAGGCCCCACTGGATAATCCAGAATCATGTCTACATGTAAAATCCCATAATCTTAACCACAACTGCAAAGTACATTTTCCCATGTAAAACAACATATTTACAGGTTCCAAGTATGATTAGAACATGAACATCTCAAAGGACCATTCTTCAGCTTATCATACATGGGTGGCAGAGGGCCACAGAAATGAGAAGAAAGATCATGTATTCCAAAGCTCTCCCTGTACAGTTTTTTTTTAAACATGTTGCCATGGACAGCAAAGAACTCTTAAATCTTTTTTCTCCTTGTAATAGGATTATTAGTATGTTTACATAAACTATCATAATCTCTCTTTGCTTTTGGTCTTTGCTATCATACAAGTAACTCTAATTTTGCTAATCATTAGAAATTTTGCCTTTATTTTATATAAATATGCTGAGGAAATCAACAAGGAATATTTTTCCCCAGATTGAGTTTTCTTTGCAAGGTAGACTTTCTAATTTATTTGGGACACCCCCAAACTGCTTTCCATAGCTTATTTCACCTCTAGCAGTCTCTCAACACAAAACCAATTTCAGTAGTTTGAAAACTTTAACTCCTCATTTTTCTCAATGAAAGACTGTATCTGTCTCTGAGAAACAAAGTTGAAAGAGGATATTGAATTTTCTTCCATTTGTTACACAATTTATTTACTTTTCCAGTCACCACTGCCAAGTCAGTATGTTTTCACTCATTTAGAAGAAAACTTAGTGTTGATATGTCCCTGAAACATAATTGGTGCCCAGTAAATGTGCTGTTTAATAATGTGAATTGATTAAGATTTATAAATAAATAACACTGGGTAGAAGGGTGGATTTCATAAGGAAGATAGTTTTGCTGAAGAGTGGTAACAGATGGTTTTAGCTTGTTTTATCATATGCCCTGTACACCCCTTGGCCAGACATTCTCCACGGTAGTTACTGATAAATCAGGGAAGAAAAGGCAAACAATTCTAGAAAATAAGAAAGTTGCCAGGGTCTCTGCTTATTGGACCCATTTGGTCCTTGGAAACTTGTCTGCATACAAACAAATCTTTCACTTGGAAATTTGTGTCCCTCCCAAGTTGGATCAAGGTGATGTTAAGTCATACATGCAAACACAAAAAGAACAAAAAATCGAACCAGAATAAATAAAAATAAAATCACATTGAACACAACACTGAGTGGATCTACTGAAAACCACAGACTAGGAGAGAACTTCATTTCAACCAAAAACAAAAACAAAAACAAAAACAAAAAAAAAGAGAGAGAGCTATTTTTACCTCCCAATAAAAGCTACAGGCCAATTTGGAAACAGAAACAATGAGAATTCCAAGAAAATAGATGACATCTTCTTTACATCTTCTGAAAGATAAACTGTTTAATCAATCCAGAATTATATCAATAAAAATATGGGCAAAAATGTCTTTAAATACAAAGAACTTTTAAGAAAAATGTGCACTTAAATAATTTACTTCAACTGATACAATGCCCACATCTTTCATTCTTTATATAATTTATCTGAAAACTGATTTACAAGTACTGCAACTATTAAGTCTTACAAATATTCTTAAAATACATAATAGGCAAAAATCAAATATCAAATAAAATTTATCACTTTCATAATAGTGAGATTTTTAAAAAGCATTGAAATACTGTTTTGATTTGTGCATTTCTGCCTCAAACCAAATTACTTAAATTGACTTTAGATAAAAATAATCACCTAGGCATATGAGAACACTTAGCTCTTAATAAAAACAATAAAAATTAAAAGTGCACTGAGAATATTTTTCTCCTATTTAACAAAATGTCTAAAGTTTTATAAGTCTCCATTTGTGAGGCTTTGGGTGTATAAGGCCTCTCACACTTTTTTTTATGAATGGGGAAAATAGTATCACACTATGGAGACACATTTGGCAAAAAACAATTTGCAAAGGTTTTCTCCTTTGATCCAACAATTTTAATTCTGGGAATTGGACCTACAGATAAGCCTATAAGTAAGTAAAATTATTTATTTTTATAAATAATGGTATTTTTTTTATAAATAATGGTATTTTTTAAGCCGGGCGTGGTGGCGCACGCTTGTAATCCCAGCATTCGGGAGGCTGAGACCGGAGGATCCAGGTTTGCGGCCAGCCTCAGCTACCTAGTGAGGCACTCTGCAACTTAGTGAGACGCGGTTTCAAAATAAAGAATAAAAAATAGGGCTAGGGGTATAGCTCGGAGGTAGAATGCCCCTGGTTCCATCCCCAGTACCGGGAAAAAAAAAAAGGTATTTTTTATTATAAAATATGCAAAGTAGTAAAAGTTTGAAAAGAATCATAGTGCCTACCAATTTCAAAATTACTTGGATAAATTATGCTTCATACACATAAATAGATACACAACTTGCAATAATATTTAAAGCACTTTCTGTAGTTATTAAAATTCTCTCAATCATAATATTAAATTGAAATATAAAGCATAGAACACTGTATGATTAATTTGTGATAGAAAATTAGAAATATAATAATCTTTATTATATAAGCATTCACTGGCTTTAAAAAAAACCACTATTAATATACAATAATCAAATAAATGTGAGTCTCCATGGAGACTAATGTGTGAACTGAGACACAGATGAATCTTTAATTGACAAGTCTAAATTTTATATAATTTTGAATTTTGAACCATGGAAAAGCATTACTTATTTTTAAATAATGATTTTGAAGTAATAATTGAATGGAAGATAGTAAGGAATGGAGAAAAGAAAGGTAGATAGTTTAATAAGTTTTGAAACAACAATAATAAACCAGAGAGTAATCCACATGAGAAGACTCAGGCTTAGTACTTGGTACTTTTGAGCTACTCCTTCCTTTTGCATGGATGAAAATGGCTATACCTTGTCTTTCACATCATGACATCTAAAAGTCCTGTTTTCTCTAGTATTCTAGTTCTCCAGAAGAACACTAAAGGGATAGAAGCATAACAAGTTGAGTTATTCCAACTCATCCACTCTTGACCTTCATCTCCTCATCTGACATAGAACACTCAGCCTTTCCATGGTTCTCCCATTTGGATGTCAGATTGGCAATTCCATGAGTTTTTTACTTACCTTCCCTCTCCAGGAGTTTCTTCAGCCCATATTTTCTCTCACACATAACTGGAGATGATCGTGAAGGCCATTCAAAGATGGGGTCTGTCATCTGTCTCCATGTCGGAAAGCCCATAACTGGAGGAGGCAGGATGAAGAGTAACTAAAACTGGAGACACAGAGAACTGGGATGATGGGACCTTTCCTGGGAAACTTCAGAGTTGCAACTCCCACACATAGAATGGAATTTATATATTCTAGAGAGACAAATACATAGAAAGGTAATTACTTACAGTAATTGCTTACTGTCAATATCATAAGAATACACTTAAAATATATCTGTTTTCCCCTATTCTCATACAATTTCTTTCCATTTCAATACCTTAAATTTTCACTAACCATACTCTTTATCCAATAGAGGGCTACTGCTTCTAATAGAAGGCACATTATACCTAAGGATGCAAGTCAGGGGAGCTGAGTAGAAACATTAGTGTAGAATCATCCATCCACATGAAAAAGCAAATTTTAGAGTTTGAGGCTATTAACTAGTGTCAGTAAGAAAGAAGGACATTAGGTCATCCAGAAGACAAGAAAACAATAATATATTTCATGGATAAAACAGACCTAGAGCAAGTTGGGGAGAAGATCCTATTTATGACAGTTGAGACAGGATCCATCCTAATGACCTCGGAAACAGTCTAACCAGATACTGACAAACAAGAGAAAATTCAAGCATTCCTCCAATTTTTAATTACAGATGAATGTTGACCTTTCAGATAAACAAATATGATGACAATAGGAGAGATACAAAACTATGATTGTTTTGATGGAGTAGACCTGCCCAATTGTTCCAGGGTTTATTATTTTTTTTAAAGGAAGTGATCTAGTCCTGCACAGTGCCCCTGAGCATCCCACTCCTGTAGCATGCATGCTCCAGCCTCTGTTGAGGCTTGGCCCTGCCACTCTGTTCCTGTGTCTATTCTTAATCCTTGGTACCAGCATGGCTCAGGAAGATAGGTAAGTCACTCTTTCACCTTGTTATAGAAAATCTTTCAGGAAAGATGCTTCTCCAAACCCAGAAACCCACATACTATTCCCACAGATAATTATCTCCCTCATGGTGCATATCCTGGGCAACTTACTATTTCTGTCTCTTAGTCTCACTCTTTCCCTGTTAAGAACCTGTTGTGGAGGTTATGGAAAACAAATCCTGTGGCAACTTTGTGTTTAAGTTTAGTCTTATACCCTGCATGTATTAGTCTCACCCTTCTCTTGTAGATGGAAAGTGTGGGTACAAATATGCCCTTAGTCCATGTTTGTGGGAAAAATGTCAGAGAAGATGCTTGAACTATACCAGAGGGGCCCTGGCCTTGGTCACTATTCTTGAGTAACGTAGTCTTTATGCTTTCATAGGCAAAGAAATAGCCTTCTCATCATATATACTTACACACTGGTGTCAGGATCTATAAACCTACAGCAGATTTCTTCTAACCAAAGAAAAATTGAAATAGGATCCTGAACTTCCTCTTTTTATGGAACTGCTCCTATAAGCAAGTCCCATGCTGTGATAAAGTTAATGTCCATTTTCTATCCAATGAAGAATAAGAAAATGTCATATTCCATATCCTCCTGGGAGACAATGGCATCAGAAGGGGACCATGTCTTTGGACAAGAAGAAAGGATTCAGTTACAGAAAGATATCAGGATAACCTTAGGAGATACAGACATGTCATCGACAAAATGTGGAGAGAAATATATGTAGCTGATTGGAATGAAGCACTGGATATTTTTGGCAGAAAAGATTACCTGTCAAATCTGGCCATTTCCTGATAGGTATAGAGGATGGGAGACATATACAGTGATACAAAATGCATGTGAGTTGGTATTTAACCTTTTTTGGTTGACTGTTAGGTTTCTTTTTATTTAAGTCTGAGGAACAGTGAGTTGAACAAACCTGAACTAAGTTGAACATCATATGAAACTTGGTTCATTAGTATGATTAATTTCTCAGACTCCTAAGGTATCATATACTGCTAGTTCTACTAGTGAAAGAAAAGGAGACTTGAAAAATGAAAGAGAGAGAACGCTGTGTGCTGTAGGAGGTTGTGCAACCAAATTCTTTCTTGCCCCAACCAACACCATGGAAATTCAACTGGGAATCATTCTGGCCTCTATTTTTATTCTCCCTACCAAATAGGTATGTTTTGCCTAGAAACACAATTCCCTTCAGCGTGAGTTACACTTGGTGGATCCTTATATGGGAAAACATTGATCCCCCTCTCCGCCGTAAGTTTCATCCCCCTACTTCCTTTACCCCTCATCCCATGACACCTCTGTTCTGGACTCTCATCACAGTCAGAAACAACATGGGTCAATGCAAGGCAGTAAGTGAAGATCTGGGAGTTAGGGATGGCAAGGCAAAAGAAGAGAGTTACTATAATAAAGGATGTTGGTAGTCACACTGATTTTTCATGAACTAGTTAACATCATGCCTAATACTGTACCTACAAGGGTTTTTGTGTACATTTGTCTTGAACCTCAGAACATCCCTGTTAAGAAGGTGTATATTATGAATTCCCTTCTAAATTCAAAGAAATGGTGTTATGAAAGAGAAAAATGAGTGGAGGCTTTTAAGCTGTGAGGTCATGATTATGATTCACCAGAGGAGACAAGGGGAGACTAGGAAGAAAGAAATAATTGGGAAGAGAAAAGCAATAAAAATGGGGATGAAGACGAATAAGAGAGTGACAATGCATTATGCAGCCACTCTCTTTCCCCACCATCTACCCATGCAGTAATGAAGTCAAGGCAGGGGGACTACTCAACTAACTACAGCAGCTGAAGAGGAGCTGCAGGGCTGCAGTCATTGTGATCCCACAGTGGAAGACTTCCCATCAGACAAGCACTGCCTTTCACAGTGGATACTTCTATTCCTCTCCCTGCTCAGTTCTTTGATCATTCTGCATCCCTGAAAACTCCAGCCTGGCTGTATTTGATACCAAGGTTCAATTGTTTCAAGATTCCCTTAGGCAGTGTAGAAAAAAGATGCAAAGAGAAGGGAAAGTTGCAAAGGCACCAAAAACACTAAGAGAAATACTAATAATACCTGACAATTATTCAAATGTAAATGATGCTGAAATAGTACTCATATACTTTTGTTGGTGCATTGTAATTATTCATCATAGTGAGTTTGAAAGTCATAGAAACAGTCATCACACAGATCTTGGTGTGTTTCCTTAGAAATGCTTTTGAGAAGTAGAGGTCTTCTTGGACATAGTATCAGGAAGACATCCTGACACTTTCTCTTCTCATGTCTGGCCCTAGCTGACATTAGCCCCCATTGGAGTAACTCAAAGTCACTTTTTAATTAAATCTCTTATAATTCCATCCACTGAGAAAAAAAGGTTCTTAATAAGTCACCGAAGTGATTTCAGACTCCAAGTTCCAAGTATGTTGTTTTCAAAGTAATCATGGCATTTTATATTTTGGAAGCTCTATTCTGCAGAAAGCACAAAAACTCATAAATTCACATGAGGAAGACAGATTCTCCCATCTCTCAATGGCTGAAAAAGAAGTTTGGGGAAGAAAGTACCCTGTCACAAAGCAGGAAAGCAGACTAATGGGACGATCAACTCAGTTTCTGGTTTTTGGTGGGTTGGTGTTGTCTTTTTACCACACCAGAGTAGAGGAATGGGTATCTCCAATTTCCTTATTCCTCTAGGTTCACAATAAATCATTATTCCTGTTGACTCTGATTTGGACAGCCTATGCTCTAGACTGGAACAAGATCAACCAATGCCCTAAGCATAGACCCTAAGCAGACAGTGAACTTAGGAATCCATTTCACAGATCAACTGATGGGTTCAATCAGTGCTATCTATATACAGACAGCCATATTTACTTCTACTCCATGAGATTGAAACAATATGATGCTTAGTGATGTCTTCAAATCAAACTTTTAACTTTAGTCAGTTCCCATGCCAAAGAAAGCATCTATGTTGTTGTTTTAAACCTGGGAGATACAAAGTTGAACATGACATGAAGAGAATTACAGAAAAGTTGACTCAAGTCTAGTTTGGTTGCTAGGTGTGTTGGTAAATGGCATAATACCAGTACTTGAGAGGCTGAGAAAGGAGGATTACAGGATCAAAGACAGTCTCAGAAAATTTGTGAGACTCTCAGAAACTTAGTGAGACCCCATTTCAAAATAAAAAATAGAAATAAAATTGAAGGTGTGTTAGGTCAGAAGTAAAATGTCTCTGGTTTTCATTCCTAGGGTCATAAAAAAACAGTCAACCATGGCATGATAGCTGTTGGAACATTCCTGGCTGCTCTCTTCCTATAGTGCCATAAATATTTCTCATTTTGCTTACTTGTTAATCCAGGGTTGCCTCAGCCAGATCAATACTTTCATTCATCCTTCACTTCAGATGCAAGAAATCATTGAGAACATAAATTTCTCTCAGGACTATGTCATTTATGTCATCTGTGTGTGTAATAAAATTGGCTTCTACTAGCAAATGATTGTCTACCATAAGTGAGGACACTTCCTGCTAATCATGAATGTCCAATAAGAGGGAATGTTAGGAGAGATTACGGTGACAAAAAAAGGACAGGACATGGAAGAAAGGAAAGAAGAAAGGTATTGGAATTAGGATAAGACACAAGGTAAACAGAAAATGTGGATGGGGGTCTCAATGTGAGGGAAGAGAAACTGGCTAGCAGCTGCTATACCTTTTATATACAACCAGGGTGTGGGACCTGAGTCCCACATTATAATGAAGGATAAGATGGGTTATGGGTTGGGTCTAAGTAAGAAGATAAGAGATGAAGTTACACAGAGTCCCATGTTCTAACACAGATCTCCTTCCTCTCTGCAGAAAATGCTCTCATACAGGATCTTCTCCTTTCTAACCTTCTTTAGATGTGTTGGGTCCATGAAATATATTCTTGTATTTTTGTCCTCTGGATAACCTAATGCGTTTTCTTCCTATTGACATCAGTAACCCCCAAATCTAAAATGGGCTATTGTTGAGTGAACGGATGATTCTACACTAATGTTTCTACTCAGCATCCTTGGGTATAATATGTCTTCTATAGGAAGTGTTGGCCCTCTATGGGATACAGAGTATGCTTAATGCAAATTTAAAGTATTGATAAAGTAGGAAGAAACTGTAGGAGGATAAGGGAGACCATGTATATATTTTTATGTAAAATATTTTTTATAGTACTGAGTTGAACTCCAGGGGCATTCTACCTTGGAGTTATACTCTGAGCCCCATTTTTCTTTTATTTTTGAAACAGGGTCTCACTAAGTTGTGGGGGGCCTCACTGAGTTTCTGAGGCTGGCCTTGAATCTTTGATACTCTTGTCTCAGCCTCCCAAGTACTGGGATTACAAGAGTGTGCCATCAAGCCTGGCTTGACCAAATATATTTGATATGTTTTCTTATGCTACTGCCAATAGCAAGAAGCTGTGTTAATTACCTTTCTATATATTTGTCCCTCTTGAAGACTTAGATTTACATTCTACATGTGGGAGTTGCAGCCCTGAAATTTCCCAGGAAAGTTCCCATCATCCCAGGATTCTGCATCTCTAGTTTCAGTTACTGCTCCGCCTGCATCCTCCAAGTGTGGGCATTCAGATTGGAGACGTATGTCAGATCCCATCTTTGAATGGCCTTCGTGATCATATACAGTCATGTGCAGGAGATGTTATGGGCTGAAGAAACTCTTGGAGAAGTAGGGTAAGTAAGGAACTCATGAAATTGCCAATCTGACATCCAGTTGGGAGAACCATGGAATGACTGGGCTTCCTGTGTTAGATGGGAGGTGAAGTCCAAGAATGGATAAGTTGGGATAGCTAAATATGTCATATTCTTACTTCTGTAGTGTTCTCCTAGAGAATTAAAGTGCTAGAGAAAACAGGATTTGAGAGGCCTTGAGGTGAGAGCAAGACCAGATGGAACCATTTTTTTATCAATGTCAGAGCAGGGAGGGACTATCAAGTACCATGTACTGTGCCAGAGTCTTCTCGTGTAGATTACTCTGATTTATCACTGTGTTTTCAAAACTCATTAAACTATCTTCCTTTCTTTTTTCCCTTCCTCCTCTCCTATCTTCCCTTCATTTATTACTCATTGAAAATCATTATTTAAAAAACAAATAATATATTTTCATGGTTCACAATTCAAAATTATATAAAAACTAGACTTGTCAATTATAGATTTAGCCTTATCTCAGTTCACACATTACTCTCTCTAGGGACCCACTTTCCCCACTTTTATTAGATTCTTGGATATTATTAGTGTTTTTTAAAGCCAGTGTATGCTTATAAAATAAATATTATTCTGTTAATAATTTTCCATCACAAATAGATCATACAGTATTCTATGCTTCATACTTTTATTTAACTTTATGATTTGGAGAATTGTTCATATAGCACATATGAATGCATTAAACTTTCATTAAGTTATGTATATGTTGCATAATTTATTCAAGTGATTTTTAATTTGGTAGATATTACAATTCTTTTCAAATTTTTACTATTGTGATTATGTTATAAAAAAAGACATTTTTCATTAATAATTTTGCATGTTTATAGGCTTGTCTGCAGACCAGTTTCTAGAAGTAGAATTGCTGGATCAAAGAGAAATACATTGTAAATTGTTCTGCCAAATGGGTCTTCATAGTGTTGTATTATTTTTGCAAAAAAAAAAAATTAGAAACCCTATTTCCTCACAGTCTTATCAACAGAGAGTTATCAATATTTAGAAATTTTGTCAATGAGATAGGTTAGAAATATTTCAAGGTACTTTAAATTTTTATTGCTTTTATGAGCAAAGTTTTCTCATATGCTTTGGTGATTATGATTTTTTTTTCCTTTTGGCTTGACTGTTGGCTGTGTCATCTCAAGTTGGTTTTAGCAAATTGGTCCAAGCAGAAATACAAAATTAAAGGAGAATTTAAAAATTCTTTTAAAAACAATCTTTACATTATCAAAGTACATTTTATGTTGCAAATCAGATTGCTGATTTTTGCCCAGTTTATATTTTAAAAATATCTGTAAGATTTAAGAGTTGCAAGTACTTGTAAATCATTTTTTAAATAAATTCTATTCTTACGGGCTAGTCTGAAGCCTTAGTCTTGCATAAGTAATGCCATGTTTCTACCCTGGGTGACCCAGCTAGTCATGCCTAACTGTTTGTTTGACTTCTATAATTTCTGCTTGACTTGCATCTGCAGGAACAGCCTGTTAGGAACTTTCCATCCTTGTCACAACCGGGATTATATAATAGAAGGATCCATCTTTGTCACAACCAGGATATGTGAGTAATAAAAGGGGTTGATGTGGTTTGTTGAGCTTATGCACAGTACTGTTTTGTGCCTTCTGAACATTACACTTGGCTACCACCCCTGCTGTGCCACCCTGTGTGAGAACCTAAACTTTTCACCCTGAGCTTATGGTTTGTCTGTATAAAAGTAGCCCAAAACAGCCCTTTGGCACTGCACTCAGGTTCAGTGCCCAGTCCAGTCCAGGTCAGTTAATAAAGAATTTCTTTTGGCCACTTTTGGGTCTGGTGGTCTTCCCTGGAGGTCCTACCTCATAACATTTGGAGGCACCAGCAAGGTCTCCAGGAATCCAGACCTCAGTCTCTGAGATGTTTCAGTTCCCCCACTGGAAGTGGTATTGGAGCAAACCTGATTGGGACTCCTGGGGGAGGCACCACCTGAGATGTTCCAGGGCCCCAGGAGCTCTGCCCTCTGCTACCCTATAGGAGATGACTTGACTGGGACTCCTGGGGGAGGCCCCACCTGAGATGTTCCAGGGCCCCAAGCGTTCTGCCCTCTGCTGCCCTCAGTGCTCCAGCAGCCTCTGAGGCCGTCCAACTCAAAATATTTTTGTTGTTGTTGTTTGGTACTGGGGATTGAATCCAGGGGAATTCTACCTCTGAGCTATATCCCCAGTCCTATTATTTTATTATTTGTTTTGAAATAGAGTCTCCCTAAGTTGTGAAGAGCCTCAGTAAGTAGCTGAGGCTGGCTACTGACCCAGATCCTCTGGTCTCAGCCTCTGAAGTACTGGGATTACAAGCATGCAAAACCACGCCTGGCTCAAAAGATTTTTTTTTAAGCATAGAAAGTCATGTGTGTATGAAATCCTCCAGAGATAAATAAATCTGGAAATGGGTGTCCCTCAGTACAGACATTTTAGGGGAGACTGGACACAGCTGCTGACCTAGTGTCCAAGGATCCATGTGAGATGTCACCGGGCCTCTGGAACCTCGATTAAGATATTTGGTCTGGGTGTGTGAGTGATAAACTGTCTATGTGTTTGCCAGCATCTTTGTCTGTTGTCTTTGCCTGTCATCTGTCTTGCTACTAATGTTAACTCTTCTGTCCAGGATTCTAGTTGGCCAAAATGTGGGGTCAAAAAACAGTTGTCCCAAGACCCCCTAAAATGCATAAGACATTTGGAAAATGGTTTCCAGGCAGAAAGTGATTATGAAATTTGTTTTTTCATCTGGGAAACTCCAAACATTCTGTAGAATTAATTGGCCTTCATTTGATGTGGGCTGGCTGAGTAAGGGAATTCTGGACCTTCTCCAGCACCCACCCCTATGGCTTAAGGCTTGTGCCCTCTCCCTCAGGAACCTAGTCCTTCTAATAAAGCCATTATCAAGTGGGAAGCAAAAGAATCCACTGGCTCTTCCATCTACACCAGAGGACTTTAATATTCCCCCACCTTATGTTTCCAGTCATCCCCCTAATAGGATTGCAATTGGGGGATCCCTGGGTGAGGGCTCCAGGTCCTTGACCATGAGTTCCCTATCCCTACTTCATACCTGAGTGGATCCATGTATGGGGATGCACGACAGGTACTTACAGCTGCTGAGGTGGTACCTGTCTTCGCCCTTTGTGAAGCCCTCCTCACCCCCCAGTAAGCTGAACTGTGGACCAACAGGGAGAGGCACCGCCCTTTCATGGTCTATGTAAAAGTTTGGGATGTTGTCATAGGTTCTTGTTCTTAGCTAGCCCAGAAAAAAATAGCCAAAACTGCAATGCTGCAAGCATAGGCAATGTTTTACTATTACAGGTAAAAAGAGGGGACAGAGCAATTAAAGCATTACATCAGAGGTGAGGCAGTGGAGTGTCTTAAAAGTAAGGTCTGGGCTAACAGCCAACTTTTGCCTAACCAAGGTGAACCTTGGCTGCAGCTCTTGGCTGACAACTTAAAAACAAACAAACAAACAAACAAACAAACAAAAAAGGATTTTATTGTTCTCCTTAAGTATAAAAGTTTGTTCTTACTAGCAATTAATATGCCTTGTTAGTAATCAATATGTCCCATTTTCCACTAGTGATAATTAAAAAAAATCCCAAATCCTCCTTTCTCTGAAAAACCTCAGGGATGATTGCCAACAGCTCCTGGCCATGATTCATGGCAGAGAAGTGGGACAGGATTAAACTAAAAGGTAAAATCTTGCTGTAGGGCCTGGACTGCTGCACTGCCAAATAGTGAGGCATGCATTGAACATATTTTCTCATTTCAGAGACCTGATTGGGACCCCAGCTCAAATGAAGTTAAGTAGAATTTGGACAACTATCACCAGTTACCATTGAGAGGCCTAAGGATAGCAGCCAGGAGACTCACAAAGTTCTCTAAGGTCAGTGAGGTCATACAAGATCCCCAGGAGTCACCCCCTGGGTTCCTGGAGTGCCTCTGGAGGGCTTATCATGTGTTCATTTCAGTTGACCTGGATGCTCCAGAAAACCAGCTATTAATATTGCCTTTGTAATTCAGTCGGCCCCAGACATAAGGAAAAAGTTACAAAAGTTAAAAGGGTTTGAGGGTACAAACAGATCCCCAATGTTGGAGATAGCCCAAAAAGTATTTAATAATAGATATTTTTCTATTCAAAAAATAGAAAATAAGAGGGGAGTGGTGGCTGTCATTAGAGAAACTGGAGAGAGGCACCAGCCAGCCACAGAAAAAAGGAAACTCAAGAAGAATCAATGTGTTTATTGAGGGAAATAGAGTCATCAAGAAATAAATGCACTCAGAGGGGCAAAAGGGAGGACAAACACAGTGTCTTCAATCTTGAGGAAGACTGATGGGGCTGGTGCTCCATCCCCTTAAGCCCCCAGGAGACCATGGCAAAAATAAATGTTGGGGGAATTCCTATTCATTTCCTGATAGACACAGGAGCAGCCATCTTGGTGTTCAAAAAGCTTCTTGGACCCCTCACTCATCATTGGATGCAGATCCAGGGAGCCACAGGGAAGACTGCTTCCTACCCATGGACTATGTCTCAGATGGGAAACCTCAGACAAAGTACTGAGACTCACTCATTTCTGGTTATACTTGACTGGCCATATCCACTAAAGGAAGAGACTGTATCTACATGTTTGGGCCAAAAAGCAACCCCTCCTGGGGTTGGTACTGGCCAGTGCAAGACCTCAGGGATGTCAATAAGCAGGTTGACACCATCTACCCCATGGTTCCAAACCTCTACACTCCCCTGAGTCTATTGCCCCCCAGAAAATACCTCTGAGGCAAGAGGCAACCAGGCAGCTGACTAAGTGGCTCATGAGGTCATCCTAGAACCAGTGAGGCCCCTCCAGGTCATGATAGCAATGCTAGAGCCAAGCCTGCCCTTAAACTCTGTATATGCCCCTGAGGAAGAAGCACGGACATGGTAGGAAGGGGTAGCCAAGAACAGAGAGGGGTCCTGGATCCTCCTTGATGGAATACCTGTCCTTTCTTCTGCCTTAAAATGAGAGCTAATAGCCTCCCTCCACCAGACAGCCCACCAAGAAGCAACAAAAACCAGTAAAGTTCTCAACCAATGTACTACATGCTAACTGGACTCGATGGTAAAAGACCTGGTCTCCAGGTGCCCCACTTGTGCACAGATAAACCAAACAGGGGGACATCAGTCCCCCTTTGGAGTGTGTGCCCTGAGAAGTATGCCTGGTGAACATTGGGAACTGGACTTTACTGAGATCTGACCAACCATGTATGGTTACAAGTAACTAATAAAGTTACTCCAGGAGTTAGTTCTCAGATTCAGCCTTCTCCTTACCCTGGAGTCCACAATGGCCTGGCCTTCATGGCCAAAGTCTTCCAAATTTGACAAAGTCATTAAACATCTATTGGAAATTGCACTGTGCCTAAAGGCCACAGAGCTCAGGATAGGTAAAAAGAATAAATAGGGCTTTAAAGAAATCTCTGGCTAAATTGGTTATAAAAACAGGTAAAAGTTGGGCCAACCTCCTTCTCTTTTGCCCTTCTTAGGGCCAGGTACATTCCCTAACAAGCAGGTTTTACCCCTTAGGAGATCATGTTTGGGAAACCACTCCCTATCCTCCCAAAGTTACATGCATGAAATAAAAATATCCAACCACACCCTTCCTACAGATCTTTCAACAGACCCAAAAGGCCTTCCACCGGACAGTCTGAGGAGCTGATCCCCAGCTTGCCTCTGAGCCTGTCCCCAAGTTCCAGTCTGGTGACCTGGCCTGGGTTAAGAGAATCCTGACACAGACTTTGGAACCCAATCTCTCAGGATGAGTCCACGATTCGACTCATGCCCAAAGAACCAGTGGGGAGTATTATGGACTAGCCTGAGGCCCTATCCTTAGCATAAATAATGCCATATTGCTACCCTAGGTGACCCAGGTAGTCATTCATAACTGTTTATTTGGCTTCTGTAATTTCTGCTTGACTCGCACCTCCAGGAACAGGTTCAGTGCCAGTGTAATTCTGGCTGGTTAATAAAGACTTTCTTTGGGTATTTTGGGTCTGAATGATCTTCCCTGGCTGTCCTACCTCATAACTATGAATGAATTAAGTGAAAAGTTAAAAAAAACAACAACAACAGTGAGTTCATTATTATATAATTTGAAGAAGAATTTGGTACAAGTTTTTCTTAAAGATTCTTTATATTTAAAGGCATTTTGTCTATATTTTTACTGACATAGACTTGTGGATTGATTGGATAGTTTATCTTTTATAACTATGAAGATGTCATCTCATTTTCTTGAACTTCCATTGTTTTCAAATTGACTGTTGTTCTCATTGTGACCATTTTGAGGTATAATGGCTTTTTTGGTGAAAATAAATTTTCTCCTCATCTCTAGTGTTCAGTAGGTCCATTCTATGACAGGCTAAATTTTTTTTTTTGCATTTATTCTGGTTCTATTTTTAGGTTTTTTGTTTTTGCATGTATGATTTGATCTCTTTTGTCAGGTTGGGAAAATATTAAGCCAGTGTATCTTCAATTATTACTGTTTCTCATTCATTGCCACTTTTTTTGACATAGTTATTACAAATATTTCACTTTTGATCATACCCTATATGTTTCTCTATTTTCTGTATTTTTCCTTTCTTTATTTCCAATTTTTGTATTGGCCATTGTATTAGCATTCTTACAGCTATAACCCAAAGATCTGACCATACAACTTAGAGGATGGAAGATTTATTTGCTCATGGTTAGAGATTTCGGGTCAGTCCACGTAAGCCAGGGGACCTCAGATCTCAGAGTATGGAGAAGGGAAGTGCAGAGAGGGCAGCACATGGACTTGCACTCATGTCATGGAGTCAGAAAGCAAGGAGGGAGGAAGGGAGGGAAGGAGGGAGGAAGGGAGGGAAGGAGGGAGGGAGGGAGAGAGAGAGGGAGAGGGAGAGAGAGAGAGAGAGAGAGAATATCCATATATATTCCCCAAAGCCATAGCCCCAGGGACTCCCTTCTCCAGCCACACCCTGCCAGCCCCAGGTTACCACCCAGCTGAGTTAATTACAATGGATTTATCCATTGCTGAGATTACAACTCTCATGACTTAACTATAAAAACCCTGAATATTAATAAATGATCTCTTTCAAGGGCATTCCATATCTAACTATAACATTATACCACTGGCCCCAGAAAAATTCATGCTCAGTTTAGAACACAAATTAAATTTAGTCTGTCTCCAAGAGTTCCCACAATCTTAACAGTTCCAGCATCACTCAAGAGTGTCAATGTCCAAAGTCTCCTCTGAGACTCAAAGTGAACCCTTTACTGTCAGCCCCTGTAAAAGAAAATAAAAAGCAAAATAAAAAGCAAATCACATGAATCCAATATACAGTGGCAAAGAGTAAACATTTGCATTATAAGGGGAGAAATAGTAATATAAGAGAAAGGAATGGTATCAAAATACTATGGAAATAAAGCATGGAAAGCATTTATCCTGTAGCTCCATTTCTGGCATCCAGGGCTCATGGTGGTGAAAAGCAATCTCCAGGGGTCTTGGCAGCCCCTCCCCTGTGGCCTGGTAGATTTAAATGGGTGGTGTACTCCCTCTTCCAACGTGAATCCATGGTGTAGCTTGCAATCTTTCCTCAGTCATTCCACATTTCTGGCAATTTCTAAGTCTTGGAGTTTTTTCTTTCAAACTTTGCTTCACCCTCGGAACTTCACAAATTGTCCCTTTTGGACCTGTTTGCAGGAACTCTGATCCTGTTACACAAGTTTTGGAACTTCCTGTTTTTAAAAATTGTTGCCATCTAATTTTGCAGACTATATAGAAAACAGAAAGCAATATTACAACCAAGATAGCTAAGTCATACAGTCCCCATAATTGAGGAGAAAAGTACTTAAAATGATTAAGACTAGAAATGCCATCAGCCAAGTGTTCCTAGATTTCAGCATCTGTAATAGATGGAGTTTTAATATTAGCCATGGCCAAAACCTGTAACTGTAATTATAATATATCCAGAGAAACATTGTGGAAGGGGTTTAACCGTAATGAATGATTTTTAACTTGGGACCATTTGATAACATTATCAGTATAAGGAACCAGAGTTATACAATATTCAATAATATTATAATGATGTTATAGGTGCTGAGACCAGTGCAGGTCTTGTAATTGTTCTCCAATCCAAATTATAGAGTCTTTGAATTATTAAATTATCCAAGGATTTCTTGGCTGATATTAATCTGAGTCTGCTAAGCTTCTGTATAATTCTTTTGAAGTCCTATAAATATTTGGCATTTGGACTGAGTGGTGTAGAGCAATAGCAGCAGTGGACACAGAGGTGATGATACTAGTGAGGATGACAATCCCAGCAATCAGCCACCAGAAAAACTTCTTTGTTCTTCTTTTCAAATGGGTTAACAATTATTGTATGAAAGTCACCAAGGGGGTCTCTTGCTAGGGTTCTTTAAGAGTTCTGGTATCCACACTGCAACAGATCTGTTTAGGATTATAAAATCAATAACATTATCCCAAATGTTATAATTAATACATTGCTATAGGAAAATCATCACCAATTTGAAAAAAAATAAGAGTAGTAAGGGATAGAGATAAAGAATCCTTAGGGGGAGCACGGCTCTATATTCCCCCTTATGTTTTAGAAGAGATATTTGAATTGGGATAAATATTATCATTTATTTTTAGGTAATGGTTATTAAAGCATTGTTTAGGTTATTTTGCTAGAAGCTGTATATTTTTAATGTTAATAGACAACAATTAAAAAGATATATAAGAAAAATATGAAATAAATATATTAGGGGCAAAAATCCAGTTTGTATAATACTTTTGATTACATTTGATGATATAAATAAATTTTTATTTAAATTTGACTTTATATATATAATTATTATTTTACTCATTTTTTAATCAGAGTGGCATGATTTGTAATGCCAAATGTTTGAGCAACTCTAGTTTTCATTGCTCAAATATAGTCACAATATAATTAGTCAGAAACAAATATAAACCTTAAAAAAGTATACTACTATTAACAATTTTTGTTTGGAGGACATCAAAGTGATAAATTGTCTTTCTAAGTTTTGTATTTTAGAAGATACAAATGGATTTAACTTACAAAGAAATAATAATTAACATCTCAGTTGTATTTGTATTAATAACCCTTACTATTGAGGTAAAATTTAGAATTTACTGCTTAGAAAGATAACTATAATTACAGCTTTATGTAGATTAACAGTATTAATAAAAATCAAAGAAGAGCTATAGACCTTTTTTAAGTTTAGGGAATGGTGTTAATGATTACAAACAGGATTATTAGCTGATGGATAATTGTATTTATTTTTATACAATAAGAAAAATTTGGTGAAAGCAAACAGATGTAAACCAGGTTTCAAATGACAAGGATTTATGAGTGGTTCTCAACATCAGATATGATGCATATTGTACAATAAGATCATTTATTGGTTGTTTTATATGATATAAAACCTGTATCTCTAATGTTTTAAGTTTTTATAAAATATTTAGATAAACCTCAGATGCATATACATTCATAGTCATAGAAATATAGGGTGTAAAAATATATATTAACCCAAAGTTATAGTTGTTTATTTAGCCTGGGTTTCATATTAATCATTAAACAGGTGTAAAAACAGACATTTAAACCCTGATTTTACTAAGGTGTAGTCAAAGACCTAAGAATGACAGTAAATATAAGGTAATTATGATAAAACACAATATTTAAGCTAATTTTTAGAAAATGTTAAGAGAAAATCATATTATTTTAAATATAAAAAATAGAGATGGCAGAGAACACAGAAAATTACATTAACAAAATGCTAATCTTTTTTTTCTAGGGTAGTTTGTGTAGAACTTTACAAAGAGCATATCAATAACTTAAGAAAATCCAGTTGTTTTAATCATGGAATGAATGTATTTCTTTTTCTTTTCTTTTTTTTTTTAAACAAATGTTGGCAGATGTTCCAAGTCACCATGGCTCTTCAGCAGCTCTAGTAGATGTGCATCTGTGGTTAAATTTGGAGCATTTTCTAGAGCTTGATGGCTTTAATCCTGTTGGAGACAAAACTTGATCATATAATTTAGTAAACATGGGGCAAATATGCATATGAATAGAATGGCCACTAAGGATGCTAAAAGAGGTAGCATAATAGAACCTTACTGTAAACCTTTTAACTAACTTTTAAATATAACCATCTTTATCACACATGCAATAGTCTTTTCATAAGCTTCATCCTCCACAAAGACTCTGTGATGTATTCAAATGTTCTGTGACTTGCTTTTAGCCTTCTGATTTTATTCTAGTCCTTGCTTTCCCATTTGAGACAATCTTAGGATAAACTTTACTTTACCACACAAGATACTTTCTTATTTCTAAAATATTTTCCTTTCTTTTTATCCTTCCTTACCAAAATTTCTCATACTCATGTATCTTCTTTACTTCTTGCTCTGGTTCCTTTCTGCCATAATTCCCTTCTTGACAACACTTTGAAACAATCTTACAAACTTTTTAAAAAATAAGAAACAAATTAAAATCACCTATCCAAGTTTTACAGTGGCCTGGACTTTAAAAGAGTTACAGTTTTTCTTTTTAGATCTTTACATTTTAGCTAGTACTGGCTGAAATAACAAGGACCTTGAATAATAACCTTGAACAATGTCTTATCTCTGTATGGATAGCAAAAGAAAGATAGAAAAATAGCAGCTTAGGTATTTTTCCTTTTGGAACTTTTTTTGACATTATATCTCTTTCTAAAAATGGAGCTTGAGATTTTAGCCTTTACAAACCATTTGCAACTTTTTAAAAACCCTCTGATTTGTGTTCTTATCTTTATTTCTATGTGATAATTTTGTCATTTAGAACAAAATATTGCCATATATTCATTTAATTTACCCATTTTAATAGTTGTTTTAGATTATCCGTGAAAGCCAAGATAAGCACAGTTAACATTTTAATTTTTTTCTGTAAAGAAAAAAAACATAGACAAAAGTGGTTATTATACTTTAAATATCTAACAAAAATAGACAGACATAATCCTGATTGGTAAGCATCCTGGAAAATAATCATTTTAATATTTTTAATAATATCTTTTACTCTTTATCATAAATATAAATTAACTTATTTTTTAAAGCATTTAAGTCCCATGAACTCAAAGGTATTTGGACCCATTTTTGTTGTTATTATTATTATTATTATTCTTTTTAGTTTATGAGTACCCATTTATTTGAAAGAAAATTTTGGTACCATGTATATAACAGACAGAGAATACACTTATACACACAGACATACATAAATATAGGCAGAAAACAAATATCTTATAATATTAATTTGCCAGGCATTTTATTTTTATAGGTAGGTTACTAAATGTAGTGCCAGATTTAAAGTTTTAAATATTAAAACACAATGTATTTTGTGCAAGTGAGTAATATATTTTAAATAATATATTATAAAATGGACACAAAAATGGAAGCGTATGTAGCAGAGAATGCCTGGGGAAGAGCATACCAATCAAGGCTGACGTTAAATCAAATGACTTAAGTGCCCACTTGTTGCCTTGAGGAAGACCCTACATCAGACATCACCACTGCTTATACCCTTTTTTAAGGATACTAAATAGAGAATTAACCCTTAAATAGCTGTTAGTAGGAGGAGAAAACACCAGAAAGGTAGATACAAAAATAAATAAAAAATATATCAGAACAGAAACTTATGTGCACAATCCGAAGGTGAGTTTATAAAAAAATCTATAAGCTCAAAAATGAAAGGCCATAGTGTCTGTAGAAAAGGAAGAACCATGAGAAATATTCAATGTCCTGATTCAGGATTTCATAATTTTTCTGTTTGTGTTTTGACATACATAAAACTTAACTCACCATTTCCTTCTCTCTCATTTTTTCTTTGCTGGTAAATGTGTCAGTTACCTGAAAAGGGTAACCAAGTGTTATAACAAGAATATTATGCGAACCCAAGGCCTAATGAGACTGACCTTGTACGGCCAAATAAAATGGAGAAATGATTGAAATGGGAGAGAAGGAAATGGTGAGTTAAGTTTTATGTGTGTCAAATTTGTGCTGTTTATTGGACTATCAAGCAATACCCAGTTTGCCAGTTAAGGGTCATGTTTATCAGATGAAAAGACACAAGAACTAGAAATCATAGCTAACCTCAAACTCTCTATATATTTAGTTTGATATTTTATTCCCTTGTTTGTCCCCAATTATTCCATTTGAAAAGTAAGAAATGTATAGTAACCTGGTCTAATGAACTGTGAGTGAGCCCCTTGGGGCTTGACTGGCACGGAGTGCAAAACAATCAATCGTACCATCCCCATACTTGTGTAGAGAGTGAAAAATGGACTCCTGTTTGAGATGATATGGTGGAATGATGTCACTAAGTGTCGACAGTGGTCTCACATTTTTCCTGGAAGGAGTTGTCAAGTTGTAGCAGAAAGTCTTTCTCTGTAAAGCCCAGATACCACAGTAGGAACAAATTCCCTGTTCTGACTCTTTGACAAACTTTCCTTTTTTTGGATATACAGGCACATACATCTGCAGTTGTGTAAGAAAATTTAGAAGTTTTCTAGTTTTGTCTCTGACTTCTGACTCCCAGTGTGGGGATCAGGATAAGGTGTGGCTAGGTCAAGATTCTGCCATTACTTTTGTCTGGTGGACCATGAGGTAGCTGCCTCTCCAAATAAATCCACTTTTATTCCTACAGAATTTAATTCTCTTGGTTTGTGAAATGTGTCATGGAAACTCCTGCTACTGTGCCTTAATGAAAAATCTTACTCCTCTTTCTCTAGTGTTAGAGGGCTGACATTCTTCAGAGCTGGGCTAAATTATGGTGTCTTTCAGGTACTGAACAACCTCCTTCCCACTCACACTGTGAACACCTAGAAAGTACACTGATAAGCCGGAATGACTTTTATAAAATTTGTTTCCTGTACTTATATTTTTGTATGCTGGACCTTTGTCACCATCCAAACTACTCCACCCAGTAAGTCTCTCTACTTTGACAGTTGTGGTCACTTCCTTCATTGGACTTCCAGAAGTACTAAGCAGGCTACAAATTGCCTTTTGGAACTAACACAATACTTCAGATAAGTATTAAGAAATGTCAGTCACAGAGAGTCTGATAACAAAGTCAACAGTCAATTTGCTGAAGGAATGGAAAGAAAGGCAGTAAGCAGCAAGTGTCAACAGAAAAGTCATTTTCCAAGAGGTTCTAGCATGTTTTCAATAGACTCAGGCTAGTAGAGGTCATGGTGGCGGTGACTGCAGAGTATGTAATCTTTTTTATGCTGTGAGTTGTGGCCAATTACACTTTCCAAGATGGTGGAAGTGTTTATTGCCAGTACTAACCTGGTAGCAGTCAGCCACATGTAGCTATTGAGTCCTAGGGAGTGAACTAGTCCAAGTTAGGGGTATTGTAAGTGTAGACCACCTATTTCACATAGCATTCTCATGTCTGTGACCCCAAATACCTGATGCCCACAACTCATAGGAAGAAAGATTTCAGAGGTTCTGAGGATTTCAGAGGTTACAGATTATATTTGGTGAGAAATGCAGAACACAGGGCATGGTGAAGGAAGCAGATAGAGAGCAAGGGGAGGAGGGACATATATATGTGTATATATATATATATATATATATATATATATATATATATATATATATATATATAATATATATATATATATATATATATATATATATATATATATATATATATATATATATATAGTTCCTTAGGCCATACTCCCAGGAACCCCTCCTTACCAACCCAGCCCTGCCTTCAACATGGCTGCCTTGTCTATAACTGGAGGTCTGGGGATTTCTAAATACAAAACATAACATGACCCAACAGATTTGAAAAAACATTCTGTGAATAAAACAATATAAAATTATCTTATCAGTGATTTATTAATGTTATCTACATCATGAAATAATATGTAGACTATATTAAATCAAATATATTTTTTATTTTTTTTATTTTTTTGTGGGTCTGGGGATTGAACTCAGGGGCATTCGACCTCCGAGCTACACCCCCAGCCCTATTTTTTATTCTTTATTTTGAAACCGAGTCTCACTAAGTTGCGGAGTTCCTCACTAGGTAGCTGAGGCTGGCCGCGAACCCGGATCCTCCGGTCTCAGCCTCCCGAATGCTGGGATTACAAGCGTGCGCCACCACGCCCGGCTTAAATCAAATATAATACACTATTAACTTCATCTATTTCTTTTTGGTTTTCAAAAATGCCGCTATCCAGAAATTTAAAAGCTATACATGCAACCTAAAATATATTTTAATATATTTCTATTGTACAGCACTAGACAATTCAGAATTTTAGGTGCATCAGAGGACCAAAAACTACAGTAAGTGCAGTTGGGCATAGAGTGTGAACACATGCTAGCTAGTATAAGCAGGGGCCCAAGTGGGGCTGTTGGGAGTGTGTGTGCACTGCAGAAGTCAGAAGCATGGTCCCTAGTGTCAGGCTGCCTGTCCAATTCATATTCTCTCTGTGCCATTTGATAGCTATGTGCAAAGTACTCACTGTCCTTCATCTCAGTTTGCCCATAAATGAAAGCAAAAATAACATTTCTCAGTTTATTTTCTATTTTCCACACATAACATAAGCATAATAAGATAAGGAAGAAAAGTTCTCGATCCAGTTCTATAGATACCTGTCAAATATTTACCCAGTGAATACATAATGCCTGTGTTTGTTTTTAACAGACAAATGATAAAACATGTATGTAACAGTATTCTGTTCATCATCCATACATGCTAAAAGTATGATGGATGTCAGTGTCCTAATTAGCATATCAAAGGCTATTTTCCTAAGATGGGGTCTCTCTGTCCTGGATTCTCATGCCTATTTGGGATCATAGCCTGGAGAATATGGTCTCACTTCCTTACCCAGATGCACTCAGCCTCTCCTGACTCTGCTCCTGTACCCCTGTACTATCCTCTCTAGCTCTCCTGCTTCTACTCCATCCTGCCCAATGTCAACATGCTCACCTTCCCAGTATATGACACCATTTCACACTTGGGATCCTTGGCTCTGGCTGTTCCATATCAGAATCTCCTCTGCCTCTCTGTGCCCCAGACCCTTGCTCCTGTTCCAGTTCTATCAGGAATCATTCACTGGTCCTCTGTACTTAACCCTCAGGCCCTCCTCTGTTTCTTTACAGCTTCCTCTGGTATGTGTGACTACCTTAAGCAGAGCTTAGGGATCCTGAGTGTCACAGTCCCTTGTTTGTTACTGATTCAAAATAGCAACAGAATAGAGTACAACACTGTGATCCATCTCAAGAATCACAGACTGTCCCTGGCTTTACTGCCCTCAGAACAACCCCCATCTTAGAACATGAAGGCAGATCTCCTGGAAGGCCATGGGATGGAGAAAGGCCATGTGGTAGGGAGAACTGCCTACTAGCGAGACTTGGCTTCCTGTCCTGCTGTGCATTTCATTTGCTCAAAGATTTGAGGGTACCCCCTTTCCTCACTTGGGTTGGCTCTTCTCTTCCCTATTTGTTCTTTATGCTAAAGTCTATGGGGTAGTGAGAACCCATAAACTTAGTTGAAAGCTAATGTTCTACAAAATTAAGATATTAGGGGATTGATAGGGTGAATTTTTTTTTTTTTGGTTTGGTCCTGAGGATAAACCCAGGGGCTTTTTATGTCCCAGTGACACCTGCACCCCCAGGCTTTTTTATGTTTTATTTTGAACAGTCTTCCTAAGTTGCTGAGAACCTTTCTAAACTACTGAGGCATGGAATGGGAGAAGATCTTTGCTAGGTATCCCTCTGACAGAGGACTAATATCTACAATATACAAAGAACATAAAATACTTTACACTAAGAAAACATATAACCAAGTCAAGAAATGGGCAACTGAATTGAATAGACACTTCACAAAAGAAGAGATACAAATGGCCAATAGGTACATGAAAAATGATCAGAATCATTAGCAGCCAGGGAGATGCAAATCAAAGCTACACTGAGATTCCAACTAACCCAATCAGAATGGCAGTCATCAAAAGTCAAGTAACAATATATGTTGGTGAGGATGTGGGGAAATAGGAACTCTTCTACACTCTTGGTGGGATTGCAAACTAGTTCAGCCACTATGGAGATCAGTGTGGAGATTCCTTAGACATCTAGGGAATGGATCCGCCATATGATTTGGCTATACCACTCCTGGGTGTTCTTCCAAAGGTGTTGAAACCAGAGAAGTACAGTAACATATGCATACCCATGTTCATAGCAGCACAATCACTATAGCCAAATTATGGGAGAAACCAAGGTGCCTATCAACAGATGAATGGATTATAAATTTATGGAAAATACACACAATGGAAACCTACTCAGCCATAAAGAAGAATAAAATTATGTAATTTGCAAGAAAATGGAGGGACTTGGAGAACATTATGTTATAGGAGATTAGCCAATCACAGAAAGTGAAAGGTCATATGTTTTCTCTTATATGTGCAAGCTATGGAGTAATTGGGATTCAAAAGGGACTCCAGATAATGGAGAAGATACCTCAGTAGAGTCAGGGAGATGGTCTAAGGGAAGAGGAGGAGGAAGACTGAGGTTCATGAATGGAAATACTACCATTGGCTATGCATACATATTTGAATATAGTAACATCAATCTCAGTACTCTGTATTGGAATTGGGAGAAATGGGAAGGTGAGGAGAGGTCCATTAAGTGCTGTGTGCATGTATATAAGTGTCAACATGATTTATATTATGATGTGAGACTATAATGCACCAATAAAAGCATGTCATAAAAAATTACTGAGGCAGTCAGACTTACAATGCTCCTGTCTCAGACATCCAAGTATAGAGATTATAGGTATGCACCACCATGGCCAGCTGTCAGGGTGGATTTTAGAGGGAAGACACAACAAAATATGGAGAAGCACATGAGAAGTTTATTTTACCGACTACAATAGACGCCCCAGCCAGGCTTACGTAGAGGACAGCAAATGGGTGTTGGGGGACACACAGAGACTTCCATTATGCAATTTTAAGTTTCCTCACAATATAATATCGGTTTCCTGTGATGGGTACCACTGCCAAATTGTCAGGGCAGATATTTAGTTCCCTTGTAACGTCAACCACAACTGCAATGGACATTGTTCCTGGAAGAGATGAGGACAAAGATTATTTTCCAATACTCTAGGTATCTCTCTGCTAGGATCAGGCACATGCCTACAGGCGATCATGCTCCCTATATCGCTTGCAAATTGATTTCGCTTCTTAGTTTTTCTCATGAAATATCTCCTGTCCCCATTGACTCCCCATCAATTCCCCAGGATCCCTGTTCCTCCATGCCTCCATTCTGAGGTTCCCCTTCCATTATCTGTTTCCAGTTTTTCCTTGCCAATGAGTATTTCCTTCCTTGTGCAATTTCTGTACTTACTATTGGTCTCAAAGTCCCAGAAGAAGTTCAATGGATAATCGTCACACAGGCATCGGGTGTATATGTAGTTGATGGGGCCAGGCATTGGGATGCTGGGTTGGAGGTGAGCTTTAACCTGATGGAGACAGAAGACTCAATGTTAGTCTAGGTAATGTGAAGGCGAAGGAAAGACAAGAGAGGGAGAAGTCATAGGTGGGCAAGAGGCACAAGAACTTGTCTTTATAGTTTCATTTTAGCGGCTGGTTAGTGTCAGATTCTCCTGCCTGAGAAGGGTAGGAATGAAATTTGGGGTGGGGCAGAGGGGAGATAGGAATATGCCAATGACCCCACAGGGAAAGGAAAGCTCATCCCAGGGTGGTTATCCATCCAAAGGGCAAACTTGCCTTAGTTGCCACTTAGAGCCTTGCATAAACTTTTCCACTGTGACTGTGAAATGGAAGCACTGGGTGAGGCCAGACTTTACTGTCAGCCCGTGAGCAGGTGCTCCCTTCTCAAGCTGTGACCTTGGAGGAGGTCATTCTCACTTGCCTCCATTGTGACATGGAAACTGCTGCCCCCCAATTCTGGCTCTCAGAGAAACAACTATAACCTTGACGGCGACTTTTCTTTCTTTCTTTCTTTCTTTCTTTCTTTCTTTCTTTCTTTCTTTCTTTCTTTCTTTCCTTCTTTCTTTCTTCTTTCTTTTTAACTTGAGCATGCTTTGCAATTTAAGATCTCAGACTTTGGTATATGTCACTTTCAGTGTATACTTAGTGTTCACATGGAATCTTTAGCCTAATGTCTGTCAACCCAGAGGGACAGGTACATAGAATTCGGGAAATCAGTGAACTCTGATGGATAACAAAATTGCAGCATCATTTCACTAACCTGTAACTTAAATTCAGCATTCCTTCAGTGATGAAATTCACTGATACAACACAGTGGTACCAGCAGTATGTACAACAACTTTCGATAAGGAGAAACATAATTTTCATTCTACTTTGTATATTCTAAGATCTTGAACATTGCCTGCACACCACACCACCCTAGATATAGGGTAGTTATCAGTGGGGCTAAAGGCACAGAGCTGAGGCTGTCCCTGAATTGCTCACATACTTGGCACCTCCCAATGAATAACACTAAGCTTTAAAGTGTAAATTCCAGCATTTACTCATCCCACTGTACTGCTTCTAAAAATACCCTGGAGAGTCCTGGTGCTTTGAGAAGTCTACCTTTTCTTTGTTTACCTTCTTATTATATATGCAACAAGATACATCCTAGAATTTTCAACATTTATATAATTGAAATGAAGTTAGAATTCAGTGAATATACATCATGACACGTATGTTGTCAAGGATCACCACATTTTAATATACTTCTTATTCAAGCTGAGCAAGAGTAGCCATTACACACAATGTCTGCCTCAAAGAAAATTTAACTCACCTGTATTTTACATGTATTGCTTGTTCAGTGAACACATGAATAAGCACACATTACTATATGATGAATTTGTCTTAGATAATCTTGTCATTGTTATTTGATGTGGTAGTGTGGCTAAGGCAGGAGGATCATAAGTTCGATATCAACTTCAGCAACTTAGTGAGACCCTCAGCAATTTAGGGACACCTTCATTCAAAATAAAAATGGCTGGAGATTTTGCTTAGAAGTGAAAAGACCCCTGGATTCAATTCCCCAGTACAAAACAAACCCCACAAAACTGTAGTTGATAATGAGAAATTATCTGTAAACTAGAACTTTCTGATTTATCTAAGCAAATTATATTTTTGTAAAAGTTTAAACATTTTTCTAGTTATATATTCTTTTTTATTGAAAGCTATAAATGCAAATTGGTTGGATAAAACTAAAAAAACTCTCTTTTTCATGACTTCAGTCTTGCTTACAAAATCACTCCATCTATGGAGTTTCTACGTCATCCATGTCATTTTACTTTTAAAATTGTTACTCAGTTTTATCCTCCTATCAATATTCTTAAAGGAATAAGCTTATTAATCACAACATTACATGGCATTTTATTGACTTAAACCAACTTTACCACACCTATCCCTTCTTCAAGGGTGAAAACAGACTTTCATCATCTCTCACTACCAGAAACTACCCCTGTCAAAAATATTTCATGTGTATGCTGTGTGCACATATTCTCCATTCTCATCTGTGGTTATGAGAAGCAAAACACAAAATTTAAAAACTGTGAGTCAGTCTCTCTTTCTTTCCAAATTAGCTTCCATGGTTTGGCTTTGTGGATTGCAAACCAAAATTTGTCAAAGCAGCTTGGATATTCTATGCTCTGTGATCACTATTCTGTCCCTTACATGTGTGGGAATATTTCTGGAATGTATTTTAATGAATAGTCATCTTCATGCACCCAATGTTGTTTCTTATTCAATCATTATCCTTCAGCCTCACTTGAAGTAGAAAAAAAATATGCTGTAGGGAAACTCAGAATGATGTACTGCTCTGACCCTAAGCTGCCCAAAGCACTGTCCTTGCAACATAGCTTCAACAAGCCTTCAGAATTTGTTCAAAATGAAGAAGCCCTAGCCTCTCCCCAGGTCTGCAAAATCAAAGTCTGACTTTAGACAAGGCTGCTAAATGAGTTTTAGGCAGATCGTAATTTGGGAACTTGTGATCTTTCACAGGTTGGGCTTCCTACCAAGAACCACTGAACCAGGAAAAAAAGGGAGGCATGTGAACTCTTTGTGGGTTGGAGGGCATCTCTGGAAGAAGAGTCAACATTTGGTGACTTGGACCAAAAGAGCAGAGGAAAGGGGGAGAGAAAAGCAGACTTGGCTCAGGGCTTCCTGGAGAGGAGGCACCATACTCTCTTCTCCCCATCTGTCTCAACCAACTATGTGAGATTTGCAGTTTGTCCAATGGGGCAACCCCCCCACCCTCCATGCCAAGCCTCCATTGCAAATCGGTGCTAAGGACCTTGGAAGAACTGCTATTGTCTCTCAGCTGCCTCTTAAACTTGTTTTTTCTCTTTTCCCTCTTTAACAGTTCCTATTCCTTCTTTCTCTCTTTCACATCCTTCCTAGACCATGATAGAGCAGGGTTTCTTCATCCATAAAATGAGAATAGTCTCTCCCCAAGCTCCTCCAATCGTTCCAAGGCTCAGGTAGCTAAATATAGATCAGGATGATTTAGTAAGTATATTGAACAATATGAAAGTGATTGATTAAAATGTATTCATAATTAATGCATCAAATTTGTTTGAAGTCACTCCCTCAGGCCTCTACTTACCACCATACATTCTTTCAATTGTGTTTGAAGGTTAAGTTGCAGAGTGACTTCCTCATTTGGACTTGCTGTCGGTGGCATGTCCACTTTGAATAATAACACCTTTCTGGGGGATCTGGAAAGAGAAAATTAGGGCACGAAGATCAGAGACAAATCTGTGGCAGAGCACACAGCATAAGCTGCCAGGGGACTGGTGACAGTGCAAGGGAGGGAGACAATGTGGGTAGCATTGACTACGACACATAGGGATCCCCAGCAATTTTTGCATGTTGGTTGGTTTGGATATTTTGTATGGATTTAGTATTGTCTAATAAAGAAATTGGGTCTTTTTTTTTTTTTTTAAATGAGCATCCTCTTGTTTTCCATTGAAGAAAAGAACAAATATATAGAGAAAAAAAATTACAGCATAATACATATGCCCTTTCCTAATTTCATCCTATGTGTCTTGTTGCTTATGCACTAAGGGGGATGGGAGAAGGGGTTGCCAGTCATCCTTAGATAATTTCTTTTCTACAGAATCCTTTTAAAACAATAAATATCTCAATCACTGGAGGGGGTTTTGGGAACATCCTTGAAGTTCCGTCTTTGGTTCCTGTATAGGGTCCAGGAGTTAGTATTTATTTAGCTCTGTGGAATTCTATTTCCAGCAAGTTTTAAAATTCTATAGGAAGAAACATGTGGATTTCCAGTTGAAGAGAAGCCAGCCTTACTACTGTTTTTCTATGGGGAGAAGGGTTTGGACTCACGTATTGTCCTGAGCTTCATTGATCCCCAACTGCAGACATAGAACCAGGAGCAGGGTAGCAGGGCCAGCCCTGAACAGCAACCAGAGAGAGTGCATGCTGGAGGAGACAGAGGTGATGTCTTGGAGCAGCTGGGCTCCTGTTGACCAATGCACTTCTTATATATATGCACATCAAGGAAGTGGAAGAACTGCCAGGCAGTTGCATGAAGTTAATCACCCCGTCAGTCTCCCTACTCATGATCTTTCCTTGTTGAGCTGAAGTTTGTTTTCCTTTGGGAAAAATCAACATTCAGGTAGATTTTTTGTGTCTGGGAGAAGCCTTAGATTGCTCTTCTTTATTTTGTCAGTGTCTACTTCTGAAAATGACCTTTTCTTGGAGAACAGATAAGAATTATTTCTGCGTGTGTGAGTGGTACAAGGGATTGAAACCGGGGTTTTCTATGTCTGAGCTCCACACCCAGCCATATATGTATATATTTTTTTACTTTGAAACAGGGACTCACTATCTTGATGAGGGCCTCGCTAAATTGCTGAGACTGTCCTCAAACCCACAATCCTCTTGTCTGTTATTTAAAGCAACATGAATAGAACCAGAGGTCATTATGGTAAGTAAAACAATTCAGACATAGAGATACATATATTATATGTTCTCACTTATTTGTGGAAACTAAAAAGTCAACTTTATAGAGTAGAGTGGAATAGAAGTCATTATAGACTGGGAGTAGGGAGAAGGAAGAAGGAAAATATTTTATAAGGGCCACCCTAATCAGTTAGGTAGGAGGAATTAGTTCTGATTTTCTATAGCATAGATGGGTAAGTATTATTTAAAATGACCTATGTTACATTCCAACTACAAGCAAAGAGTATGAATGTTTCCATTACATAGAAATAATTAATGCTTGAGAGGTAGAAGTGATTATTACTTCTGTTTGATCATTACAAGTCATGTACATGCATTGTTTTATCATATTGTACCCCATAAATGTATGTATCATGGAAATCAACTTAAGATTTTTTTAAAGAATTTTCTCCAATAAATAAAAAAAGGATCTGATCCTTTTTAAAATTTACAGCCCTTGGTTCATACATGTAAAATAAAAATATACGAAGGCAAAAGTCTAAACAGAGAGAACAGTTAGCAAGAGTCGCTGTAGTCCAGGAGAGGGATGCTGGAGGTCTAAGGTGATATCACTGGAGATTAGGGAAGAGACCACATGATTTGCTGGTGGGTTGGATATAACTTGTGAGAGGAGAGGCATTATTGATAACTTCAAGGGTTTGACCTAGGAAACTGGATTCCTGGAAAAGCTATTACTGAAATGTGAGGAATATTACAGAGAGCTGAGTTTGGGGCTGTGGGGAATCAAGAGATCTGACCCAGATGTGTTAATTTTGTGATGCCTTATCATTTCCAGTGAATCTGTTTTGTAGCCAAAGGAACAAGTCTGGAATTCAAGGCAAAGGGCAGGGTTTGAAATCAAAGTTAATAGTCATTCCCATAGGGAAGCCATTATGATGGGCATCCAACAGATAAGGATTATCCACCATGAAGAAATGGAAAGAGGAGGGTCCAACACAAGAGGCGGTAAATATAATCATGCAACAATAAAAGTCAACACAATTCCTGGCATAATAAAATAAAAGTCAACACAATTCCTGCCATGAGAAAAACACAAAATGGCATAATGGCAAAAGAGATGCTGATTTTCTTCTGTTTTAACAACAGCTCAGTGTGGGGGGGAATGGCAATGTCACACACTGTAAGAGGAGGAAGCAATTTTGGAATAAGCACTTTTGACATGCAGTTTTGGTCCAGTCATTCCATTTCCAGGAATAATATGTGTTTCCATTCATCTAGTACTTATTGAGAATTTTACATGCAAACACTTTTTCTAGATGCTAAGATTATAGCAGTAAAAAACAAGTCCTCATGTTTCTTATATTCAAGTGTGGATCTTATTACAATATTCTTTAAAAGAGTTAAATTGAAACCAACTTAATGTTTACATGAAGGATCAGTTAAATAAATAATTTATATATTCATACAATGAGATGCAATATAGCTTTAAAATATGTAGAGGAAGTTGAATTGCAGGAATAAAGATTTATAAGTTATGTGAAATAATTATATTCAAAACAAGATGTATATTATGGATTCACTTGTGAGTCATGTGTGTTTGAGAATGTGTATGCACATCAGGATAATTGGTAGAGATGGCTTTATTTTTGTTCCTGGTTTAGCAGTAAATGACAGGTATCTTATTTTTCTGAATCTGAGTTCTGTAATTCATGTCTCAAATAGTTGGCATTTCAGGCTACAGGGTGGATGTTCAGACACAAAGAAGGAGGGTGGTATGTGTCCAGGTAGAGGGGTTCTTGAGACAGATTTATCTACCCCAGGGGAGGGTTGGCTTCCAGGGCACAGGAGAGATCCTTTGGGAGAAGCCTCATTGTGTGGTTTATGATCTGTTTTCAGCACGCACAGCACCCTGTTCCAGAGCTCAGGAAATGAAAGGATGTCCAATAGGCCTGTGAACTCATGGTTACCACGCAAGTTTGAGGATGGAACCGCAGGACCACCTAGAGCACTTATTATCACAGGGCTGAACCAGACCAAGAAAGATTACATAACAGCGATCTTTAAGTTCAAGATAGAGCTGGAGTTTACAAGCTTTAGTAGATTGGGTTGTTCCAAATTTACTTGATCTAAAATAATTAAAAATAGTGTTTCTCACAGAAAATATATACTTCTCTGTCTCACTCCCCAGTGCTTTCATGTACAGGTGTTTTTGTGTGTATACATGCATGCATATGTGTATGGGTATACATTCCCCAATATATACATATATAACTTAAAATTATTAAAATAGCGTTATATTTTGCCCAATAAAGAATAAGAAAGAAAAAGAGAAATAATTGAAAGTCGCTAGAGTAGAATGGCAGCAAGGGTTAAATCAGAATGTTGAATAGATGACTTGTGTGTGTGTGTGTGTGTGTGTGTGTGTGTGTGTGTACATTATTATCTGTTGGGTTACAATTTTGTTACACTGAGCATTTACAACTTTATGTTGGGTCAAAGTACTGTAGCATTTTAGAAGAAAGAAGGATGACCATGAGTAAGTTAACTGTATTTGGAGAATATGCTCAGATTTAATCTTTGGACAGTGTTGTGGGTTGAGGTGAGGAGGGAGTGGACACTCCAGAGTCAGGCAACAGACTGCACAGGTGCCATAGGCCACAAGAGGATGTCCAGGACATTTAAAAGTGATCAATTTGTTTACAGCACAGATTATGTATATGGCACATATAGCATCTGGTTGTAACATCTGATGGACTGCATAAGATGGATACATGTAGGTAGGATTATAGAGAAAGGCACATCAAGACACTTCACTTGCTCTCTTCCCTGTATTTCCCAGAGTCTGGTTTCTACATGGTTTCCTCCAAGATTATCATAATCACAGCAGTAATTATGTAAATGATTTCCTTAACAAAAATGTTAAAATTCCCATGTATTATTTGTAATTCCCCAATTGCTGTGTGTATGTATGTTTATATCAATTTGAACCTCACTCTGTCATGTAATTACAATGACATATAATTACAATTAAAAATTTGCAAAAATAAAAATAAGACATTTGAAATATAAGTAAAATCTTCCAAATTTTGGGATGCCCAAGTCCTACATATTCAAAGATTTTGACTCAATATTTCTAGAATAGGCCTTTTCACCCTCTTTCTTGGAGGAGGGTATTGGAAATTGAACTCAGGGTTACTCTAACTCCAAGCCACATCCATAGCCCCTTTTTATTTTGCAACAGTGTTTCACTGAATTGCTGAGGTTGGCCTTGAACCTGTGATCCTCAGGTCTCAGCCTTTTGAAGTATGAAGATTACAAGCCTGTACCACCACACTCAGCTCCTCTATTTTATGTAATTGTTCAAGCAGTGCTCATCCATGTTGGCATTTGAGAACCATGATCTACTGAATTCTTAAACTCCAACCTCATTAGAGTTTCAGCCTAGATTCGTAAGTGAAAACTCTTTAAATATCAGAATGGATTGAAGTTTAGTGCAGGGTTTGAACATTTTTAGGCTTGCTTTACACCATGTTGTGAAATGTCCTGACCATACTTAGAGCGTCAGGTTTCCCTCAAAATGCTGCTCACTGATAATGCTGCCTTCAAACTCAACCGATGTATGATGGGCTTTCCATACCATTGATGGTCCATCATAATCCCTTGTAGAACTATGTAAAAGTACCAAGTGTCTAGGTCATCTTATCAACCTCTTGAATCAAAACAGATGAAGGTGAAGCCCATTCTGCTTTTGTTTTTGAAGTTGCCCTAGAGATTTGGATAGATGCAGCCCACATTAACCTGCCTCTGCTTTGGGCTGCAAACTGTCTTCCAAAAATTGTTTCTTCTGAACCTGAGCTATTCAGGCTCCCTCCTCCTAAAGTCTGAACCCTTCCTGTTTGGCCTCCACCCATCCCTCCATGACTTATTTGTATCTTAATCTTTTGCTCCAGGCCCCTCCACCTAGGTGGTCTCCAGGTTCCCAGTCTCATGAAAAATGTAATTCTGAAGCTTTCATTCTTCCATGAACAAGGTTCCTTTCCATGTGAAGAATCAAGCTTTTTAAAAAAAATAACCTGAAATACTAACATTTTTGTTGAGTAGTTGATTTAAAATGTGGGTATGTAAGAACATCTATATTACATCAACTTTGGGTACCATATTTCTTAGAGTTGATAAAAATAATAAATTTGCAGAATTTTGAAAATTGTTAAATGATGTATGTAAGAATTATGGTCCAGAGGAAGGAAATAACAGCTAGTCAAAGGACATGGCATGTCTGTCAAAGAGAAATACTAAGACCTATATCTATGATGGCCATGGCCAGCGCATGCATCACTAAGCCAATAGAAACATCATATGAACGGAATATGAATGATTTGAATTGATATGAATGCTATCGTATGAATGATAGCATTATTCCAAGGACAGGTCAAGAAGACTTAAAATCATTCTGAATTGAAGTGCAGCATTTGCAAGTTTAACTTGCTCACCAATGTTTGCAGATGGACATGTGACATAATCTGTGGGTAGTGACATATAGCTTTAGACCTGGAGCGTCCTAAAATGTCAATGTCATACTCAAGAAAGTACAAAACCTTAAAGCAAACAGTGCCTAGGCTTAGTCAATAGCTATGGGGAATGCATTAATCTTTGTGAATCAAGTTACATTGCCAATGATGGCCTATTCCCTCCCAGGAAATATTATAACTTGTGGTAAGATGTCCACTGAAGCATAAATCTCTACTGACAAATAAGCAAGCACTCCCAATTTTATTACCTATTGATATTTCAGCATTATAAAGGCCTAAAAAACCCTGCTCATTTGGGGTCGTATAAACTCAACTATGGAATACATGAACATTACTCAAATCTAAAATAAAATTTTCATCTTTTTGACCATACATATTCAAACAGTGTGATATGATATAATATGTGGTTTAATATTCATTTCCCTAATGATTAATGATGTTGAACATTGTTTATGTATCTTTTGACCATTTGTCTCCTTTTTGAGAAATGTGTATTTTGGTCTTTTGGCTATTTTTGAATCAAGGTATTTGTTTTCCTGGTATTGAGTGTTTCAGGTCCTTCTATATTTGTATATTGATTCCTTACCAAATGAGTAGTTCACACAAATTTTATCTCACTCTGTGTCTCTTTACTTTGTCAGTTGTTTTGCTTGCTGTTTGTGAACTTTTCAATTTAATAAAATTCTGTTTGTCAATTTTCACATTTGTTGCCTATGTTTTCATGGTTGTATCATAAAATACCTGATGAAAGCAATGTCGCAAGGTTTTCTTCTAACCATTTTAAAATTTCAGACCTTACATTTGAGCCATTTTCAGTTGATTTCTATATGATGTGAGATAAGGATCCAATTTCACTCTTGTGCATATGGATATCCAGTTTTCCAACACCATTTATAAAAGAGATTGTCCCCATGTGTGTTCTTAACACTTTTATCAAAAATAAACTGATCAGCCAGATGTGGGGGTGTATGCCTGTAATCCCAATACTTAGGCTGAGACAGGAGAATTGCAGGTTTGAGAATAGCCTCTCAACATATAGTCAGGCTCTCAGCAACCTAGCAAGACCTTGTTTCAAAACAAAAAAAATTTGAGAAAGGCTGGGGGTATAATAGCTTGGAGGTAGAGTATCCATGGGTTAAATCCCCAGTAACATACACACCCACATCAATTGACCATAAATGCACTGGCTAATTTCTGGACTTTTATCCTGTTGCATTGGTTGATGTATCTGGGTATGTGTGTGTGTGTGTGTGTGTGTGTGTGTGTGTACTACCATTTTGTTTTGATTATAATAGCCTAATAATAGATTTTGAATTCAGGGGGTATAATACTTCCTATTTTGTTCTACTTTCTCAAGATCAGTTTGGCTATTTGGCATCTTTTCTGATTCCATACAGATTTAAAACATGCTCTTTCTATTTCTGTGAAAAATGAAATTTAATATTGTTAGGGATTATCAAGAATATATAAATCCATCAATTTATCTGCATATTATAGACATTTTAACAATATTTATTTTTTATTGCATGAACACATGGATTATTTACATATTATTTTACTATTCATTCATTCTCTTTCTTTCATCAGTGCTTTAGTATAAAGTTTTCAGTATAAATATCTTTTACTTCATTAAATAAATATATAACTTTTTTAGCTATTGTAAATGGTATTATATTTTTAGATAGATTTTATTAGTGCACAAAAAGACTACTATTTGTATGTTGATTTCTTTTCCTGTAGTTTTACCAAATTTTCTTTCCAGGCCTAATGAGTTTTTAATTCTTATTTTGTGGCGTCTCTAGGGTTTTCTATATATAAGATCATATTGGCAACAAACAGCAACAATTGCGTTCTGTCTTTTCTTAATACAATTCCTTGTTTTCCTTTGGTGCTAGAGACTGAACCCAAGAGTGCTTTACCATTAAGGCATGTATGTCTCCTTCCCTATATTTGCAAATACAGTCTCACACCGTTGCCCAGGGTGGTCTCGAATTTGCCATGCTCCTGCCTCAGGCTCCCACGTAGCAGGGATTAAACATTTGCACCACTGTGCCCATTTCTGAATATTGTCATGTGTAGATAGTTGTTATTTGGAGTTGTGTGAGGTGGACTGGAGCTAAGGGACTTTTATTTTGCCATCTTGCTGACAGTACTCTCTCAAACCTGTGCTCTTGGCTACTCTGCTGCTGCCAAATAAATAAGAAAGCACAACAACATGTAAAAGACTCATGTATGTAGTTCATAATTGAATACATACAAAGGGCCAAATGCATAAGAAATGTCTTTATTATTTCTCAAGTAAATATAAATGAAAACCATGATGACATTCAACTACTTACATTTCAAAATTCCTGAGAGAACCTACAGAATGGGAGAAAATCTTTGACAGCTACTCTTCTGACAGAGGATTAATATCTAGAATATAAAGAACTCAAACACACACACACACACACACACACACACACACACACACACACAAACACACACATGCACATAACCCAATCAAAAAGTGAAAAATTGAACTAAACATAAACTTTTCAAAAGAAATACAAATGGCTAAAAAATATGTGAAAATATGTTCATCATCATTAGCAATTAGGAAAATGCAAATCAAAACAACATTGAGATTCCATCTAACTCGTTAGCATAGCAATAATCAAGAATACAAATCATAATAAATGCTGATTGGGATGAACATAAATATGAACACCCAAACACTGTTGGTGGAGTGTAAATTAGTACAACCACTTTGAACATCAGTATGCAGGTTCCCCCAAAACTAAGAATGGAAACACCATATACCCAGATGTATGACTTCTTGCTATTGTTCCAAAATAATTAAACTCGGAAGACTATAGCGATGTTTGTATACTCGTGATTCTAGCAGCACAATTCACAAAAGTCAGATTATATAACCAAACTAAGTGTTTGTCACCAGATGAATAGATAAAGAAATTGTGGTGTATACACATAAATGGAGTTTTACAGTGCCATAAAAATTATGAAATTAGGAAAGAAACAGATCAAATATGTTATATTCATATGTGAAGGTATCACTACCAATCACACTAACATATGTGAGGAAATTTATATTGCTATATGCAAGTAACACTATTAAAACATGAAATTATATCCCTTAGAGTGAAACAAATGTTAATTCCCTAAGGATAAATAAAAACAAAATAGTTTTTCCACAGAATATTTTATTCAGAAAGTATTTTTAGAAAAATTAGAGAATGCTGAAACTTATGAAGGATGAAGGAACATACTATTTTCTAGCAGTAAAATTTAAGTCTTCCAATAATAGAGTTGATGTAATCCCAGTCAAAATACTGATTTTTTCATAGCAGAATTTTATAAGCTGGTATTAAATGTACATGGGATACACTGGATGAAGAATAAGAGTATCATAAGAGTGTATTAATGAAGAACCAATATGAAAAAATTACTATCCCAACTGTCATAAGTAATTTTCATTATAAAATAATAATCATTAAAAGAGTTAGGATTGAAATAATGAAAGGTAGTAGAACAAAGGAAAAATAAGCATACTGAATATATAGCTCTTTCTATTATAAAGCAGAAATATAATTTGTTTTTTTTAAGTTGAACATGTGTACATATATATATATATATATCTGTACTTATGAATATAATGAATACTTTTTTTATTCTGCCTTATATACGAACTGTACAGGGATTGTTCTGCTTTGAGATATAAACTGGGCAGGGACTGTCCACTGTGTGGAAGGCTCTTGTGGAGCTCTCTTGTACTCACTGAACTCTCACCAGGTAGTGACAGTGGAGGCCTCCTATATTCACTTCTCTATAGCTGAAATAAAGGCCTGTCTCATCTCTCTCAGTCCTTGCTTCTTTTTTGGATGACCAGATTGAACGTGAATCCCCCAGCCTTGATCGTTTGCACAACACACACTCACATGCACACTCGTGCCTCTCTCAAGCTGGTTTTGATTCCTATTGCAAAGCTTCCATGCTGAGGAGGAAAGTAATCTCGTCTGGTTTCTAGCTCATGACATCCTCACTATAGGCTAAATGTCCTTGTTCAAGTTCTGTAGGGCTCAGGCTTTCGCTTCTTGAGAGGAAATGGAGGAGGCTTCCAAGTGCCAACTCCGGATTCAGTTCTATTGACATTTCAATAACACCTTTGTTATTTGTAGACCGTATGATTTGAACAAGTTATTAAAACATCTGTGAGTTTCCTTTCCTTATCTTTCAGATGTTGTTACAGCAAGGAACAGGACAGGCAAATAGTCTAAGGCCACAGGCTCTGTATCAGACTACTTGATTTTGAAACCCAGTTTTGCCACTTAATCACTTTAAAACTTGTTCTAGGCACAGGTAAAAACTTTCTCAACAAGACCCCCAAAACACAAGCAGCTCAAAGGAAGATCAATATATGGGATTGCTTTAAACTGAAAAGCTTCTGCAGAGCAAAGGAAACTATCAAGAACCTCAACAGAGAGCCTACAGAGTGGGAGAAAATTTTTGCCAGTTACACTTCAGATAGAGGTCTAATATCTAGGATATACAAAGAACTCAAGAAAATCGCAACTAAGAAAGCAAATAA